>NQII01000644.1:370528-425315 GCA_002778355.1 Clitarchus hookeri
TATTTGGTTTAAATAAAAAGGAAATCTCAGAATAATACATTTATCTCCAATTAAGTTATCCTTTGGTCTATAATCTTGCTGCAGATCTGATAAATAATTTATTTTTCAAGTGTAGAAATTTTCAGGAGTGACACACATACTTTCAAATGAAACTTCATTGTACCCATATTATTAAACTTTCAATTCCTGCATGAATGTTTTTTCTTAACAAGACTGCAATGTGTGAATTTTCAAATTTTGTTTACTATAGATGGATTGAAGAAAAAGTGTAAAACAAGGAAAGTCATTTTAAATTGCAGTGTAAATGGCAGGAATTGAATACATTGTAAATATAGGGAAAATTGTGTGAACTGAGTAAATTTGTGTATTTAAAGGGAGAAATAAAATTGAGAGGAATGTAAAATATAGGTTCTACTATATCCTCTTTGTGCAATGTTTCCCTTTTCATAGTTCCTTGTTGTTTTGGACACAAGATATCCGGTGAAATTACATGTACTCAACTTTCCAGTTCCCTTAATATTGCACTTATCTTAACTGTTTCCTTGAATAAAAAAATTTTCTCAAGAGTACGCACCACAAGATGAGTGCAATGTACCTACAGTATCTCTTCAATATCTTTTTACAGACAGTCTAATAAATTTCCCCTTTGCTTATCATTCCTCCTATCTATTTATTTATTCTGTTCAATACGATATAATAGTGAACTTTTCAAATAGTCCATACCACCATGGTTGTTTATTTTCATTATGGGAATAATACTAAGACATCTCATTACCAAAATCAAGTAACACTTGTTCATACAAAACATGTTTTTGTAACTGGTAATAAAATTGAGTGCTCACGTAATGTGGTTAAGAACAAACAGACTGGCCGTAATTTTTAAAACTAACATTGGCACAGACCCCG
Organism: Clitarchus hookeri; assembly: GCA_002778355.1. Classification (NCBI taxonomy): domain Eukaryota; kingdom Metazoa; phylum Arthropoda; class Insecta; order Phasmatodea; family Phasmatidae; genus Clitarchus; species Clitarchus hookeri. The sequence goes on from NQII01000644.1 coordinate 371,435, forward strand.
CCGCAGAGACTGTTCGTTGTACTAGAATGTAAATTAATGTAGGAAACAATGTACATTTTTAGCAGTATGCATTCATACATCCCTGTGGTGTAACTGTTCTTCAAATAACGGAACTACGTATGTGTACATACAGCCTACCAAGATGATGTTAAAGTTGGATGTATTTGTGTGCAATATTGAGAATCAACATGTTTTGTATGTTTATATGACAATAAAATTCCAAAGAAAATATGTTTTTTGTAATACATATCACACACTTCTGTTTATTTCATGCTCTGAAAATATTTTATATCGTAATTTAAGGAAAATACCTAATAAATGGAAAGACAACTTTTAAGTAGTTTCCTTTGGGCACAATTTATCAAAATTTCAAAACGGAAAACGCGATGAACAAATTTCAAAAAGTTATTTAAACACAAAGTTTGATTTTTAAAAAAGTACTGCTTTATGTTGGAGGGAATGTCATGAAACATTTTCTCTGAAATCTGACATGCTCACCTGCACTTAGGGTTGATATTCTGGTTGTTTTAAAGTCTTTCATTTTGTTTTATGAAACTTAAAATAAATTACACATGAGCAGCATACTGAAGTTCAAAAAAAATGTTTTATTAAGTTCTGGTAACGTGGAAAGTTATTATGAGCTTTAACGTGACACTCGTGTGTGTATCATCTATGTGTTAATGTTAGATTTGCTCGGAACAATATATAAATTTAAAACACTTAAAATTCTGAATTTGTTTAAAAAAAAACTTTCTCTCTGTTTTGTGCATTTCTACGAGACTGATGTTTTACACTGTATCACAAAAGTAAAAAAATTATGATCCTATGCTTGAACTACAGAAAATTTGTTTCGTACACTTTTAGCAAGGTATGTAATAAGTCGTACAATATAAGGACTGGGGAATGTGGTTCCTTACACCACATGACCACTGCACTGCATCTCAACTTCTGTTTTAGTCTTGATGGTTATATTGCATTTACTGAAACTATGCCTGGCTGTACAACTGTGTACGTCCAAGCTCTAAAAAGTAAAATTGGGGTCGAAGATATTTCCCCCCCTGGGAAAATAATACGAAACCTTAAGGTTAAACAGTTCAATGATTAATTATTTTTAAATATTTGTGTTTACAGCTGTAATAGCATGGAGGCATGTACTATTACAATGCAGGTTGTTTACACTTTACCTTCGCAAAGCCTTTCCCTAGCGTGCGGTTCAAATAACAAGATTCTCCTCGCGCAGTTTGAGGAGTGGAAGAGACGGAGGAGAGGTGTGTGGCGATAATGGGGAGGATGGAGGTTTGCGTAAGAGGGAGGCCACCTGTGGTTATGTGCGAGCTGAATAATTTTTGATGGTTACTCCAGGAACACCACTGACCAATGTTTTTGTTTTAGCCAATATAGCACCACAGGAGCCAACAAAGCTTCCTTACACTGCGATGATCACATCGCGCTCCCCTATGGTCAATTTTTAATTTTTCCGCTACTCCGCCGTGCTTTGGACCTCGGTTCCTCTTCCCCTTCTCTGAGACAGACTCCTTGGATCGCCCTCCCTCCACGCATGCGCAATAACTATATTTTCCCCCCTTCGGTTTGTAATTTTTTGCTAAAGGCCTTTAGTCCGTTACTGTTTTTTGGAGCACTCGCCTGTCAAGTCGTCATTCTCCAGCCCAGTCTGAACTACATTATAACTACGTGAAGTACGGGTGTGACCAACGTCCAGTTTTAGCCATGCAAGTGGGTTGAGTGCAACAGAGGTTTTTTAGCATTTTTTTTTTTAATATTCATGTGGGCTAGTTAACTTCACCAGGATTTATGCTGTCCGTGTATTCAAAATTCCCCTTTCAATTCCCGTTCAAAATTATAGTTCACGTTAACCTTACGCAGTGCAGTGTTGTGTGAATTTTACTTTTTTTTTTTGCATAGCGATGTTTGTAGCATTTTGCGAAAGTCAGACGTCTACCGCATTGCTTTCACTCTCGCGTTATTTGCTGTCATGAATTCTTCATCCACCTGCAGGTCATTTGTAATTATTCAAGAATTGTAACGGAATATCCAGTGCTTTACATTACTTTTATGCAATCTTGTAATTTTTTTAATATTGTAATTTTAACGTGTTGATTGTGTACTACGTAAGCAAGGGGCTTTGCCTTGGCTCCCTCAGAGTGCCCCCTCACAGAGTTCGGTATCTTAATACAAGTTTTAAATGTTTAATCATTTTAATCAATTCCCATGCAGGCGCCTTTCGTAGGCTCAGTTTAAAGTGTGCGTTGTGCGCGTGGAATGCACGTTAAAGGTATTGATAATATTTGCCTACGCCAAGAGTTTAATTGGAAGGCCTGATTGTTGGCATTTTTATTGTACTGCTTTATATTGGAATGCTGGTTATTAATGCCCATTTGTATATTTAACGTCATTATTTTCAGATTGTGCTGTCAGGCCGCATATTATAATTCAGTTGGAAAATAAATGTACATGATACAATCTTTACGGTTTCTGTGTAATACTAAAAGGATTCTGAGCACCGATTCGTTGAATAAAATGGTTTTTATTGACGTGTGACGCTCTTCGATAAGTAAATATAAACACGACCTTGGCTCATCTGCACACGGAATCACGTAACCCGGGCGGGGTGTGAACCTCAAACAACTTGCATCCAGTCTCTACCAGCACGTCCCTAGACGCGGGGGCACTCGCAGACAAAGGCAGTCAAGTTAGTTCGCCTTGTTATCAGATGTCACGCCAACCCCTCTTGTGTGATAGCAGCCAGCCTAGTGCGCCAGCTAAGGTAGGCAGGTAGTTGGGCTTAACGTCTCGTCGACAGCAAGGTCATTATAGACGGTACAAGTTGCACAGGGAAGCGGAATTGGGAAAGGGGAAAGGGGAAGGAATCTGCCACAGCCTTTGTTAGGGACCTATCACAATATTCGCCTGGAGTGATTTCGGAAAACCATGGAAAACCAACATCAGGATCGCCGGACCGGGAATCAAACCCAGGTCCTCCCGAATGCAAGTCCAGTGAGTTACCTTACTCGGTGCGCCAGCCAAGCACCTAAGCTCACGCCGTACTCCAGTGAACAAACCATAAGTCAATCTTGACGGCAAACCGTGTGTCTGACCGACACACCTAAAACTAGCCCTACCATGACATTCCCGTCAATCACAGACGTCACGCGTCATTATGGTTAATTTGTATACTTCACGTTTTGCTACAACTTGTGCATGGCACAACATAAGCAAAAAGAGACAATGACTGAACCACCCACTCCCCACTTTCAGCGTACTGGACTCGCCCTGTCTGCTTTGTGCATCTCAATATTTTCCTCTCATTTGGACAGCTCTATATGTCAAGATACCAATATATTCATTACGCACTACAGCCACAAAGGTGAACTAAATGTCTTTCTCAGAATGAAGCTCAAGGCTCCCTACACCCTGAACAGCAATGAATAAATGCTATTCTGCAAAGTTTGTGTCCTACCTCACTCCCACAACATCCCCAGCAGTTGATCTGACCGAACACCAGTATGGGCAAGCATTTTGCTATGACTAGGAAAAGCCTGACTGGAGAGGGCAAAAAAGTCAGCTGCTGCTGTTCTGCATTACACATACACAGGAATTAACATGAACTATNAGCCTGACTGGAGAGGGCAAAAAAGTCAGCTGCTGCTGTTCTGCATTACACATACACAGGAATTAACATGAACTATATGTACGAAACTTTGTGATATGATTTGTTGTGGAAAAACGGGATAGAAAACATAACATTTGGGTTGTGTGAATGTGCCTATTTTTCTCGTTAAATAAAGAACAAAAAAATATGTTATGAACTTTGGTAAAACTGAAACTAAAATGAAAATAATTTCATAATAGCTAAGTCTTAATGAAAGTTTAACGAATTTAATAACAAACATTTCAAGACGTTATTCATTGTAACAACTTTGTTGCAAAACCAAATCAAAAAATGTAGCATATAGAGTATTTACCACAGAGGTTCTTGCCTGCATTAAAATTTTTGTTTTATGTTGTTATTTTAGTTATAAAATAATGAAAACAAACCAGATGATTTACAGACAAAAATTCCCACTGCTATTGCACTAAACGAACTTTCATTAAACACCAGAGTATTGACCAAAATTGAGGATTTTCATTTTATTACAACTATCTGCAACTTAATTTCTTACCAAAACAAAAATTAAAGTTTTCATTTTTATTTTTTTGTTTTGGTATACTAAATATTTGCACAACCCTACCTAACATGTTTATTAAGAAAGACACACACCCTTGAAAATTAAGGAACCAACAGTAGTTATTTGCTAAGTTTCACAAAATATGTGAGATGAAACAAAAAATTCATGAGTAGTGTTGGTCTGATTTTATATTTGCCATCTGTAAACTTTTGGCAGGTAGTAATTCATAAACAACCACTGTAACACACTTTTGCTGGTTAATAAATGACACCCACTAATTTCATAATGATGGACGATGAAGATACGTACAGTTTATTTTAAACTGGACAGGACTACATATTCCAATAAAATTTAGGGACAAAATGAATATACACAAAATTTCTAAAAAATAAGTTACTTGTTTATTTCAAACATGCAGAGAAAAGTTATTTTGTACATTTCTGACACTCCCACATTCAAACAAAAAGCCCATGTGCTCTAAAGCACTCACAGTACAAAAGTCAATCAATTGCTCCCTATACTTGAACAAACAGAATGAGAACATTCATACTCAACTTAAAACATGATTCATATATTAGGTTGCGTAACATCTGCAAGTCAGATGGTACGTTTTTAACACTTGTCGGCAATCCTAATACTGCAAGCTCCTCTTGGTTTGGATGTCATCCAGAATTTGTCTCAGCTCNGTGGGGGGTCGTTAGGGTGCCAGGAGGGAACAAACATCCCTCCTGCCTTCGGAACTTAAGTCTTGCGATGCAAGTGAAGACATTAACAAACTGTAAACTACTGTGGCGCTGTTTTCTGCACTGGGATAACTAATTGTGAAAGTTCGTACTCTGCAAACTGGAAAGTCGTCTGTGCAGCACTGTGAAACTTCAATGATAAATAAAGTATAAAGCAAACTAATCTGGAATTTCTTCCTTTTACTTAATCGGTGTCACCTGGAACTGAGTCTCGTATTCTACCTATGAGCAAGCTGTGGCAACAAGTAATACTTCCGCAACGTTACTATATGGCGCCTACCTGTGAGGCGGTAATATTATAAAGACGGAACTTTACAACACCCACTAATTTCATAATGATGGACGATGAAGATACATACAGCTTATTTTAAACTGGACAGGACTACATATTCCAATAAAATGAATATACACAAAATTTCTAAAAAATAAGTTACTTGTTTATTTCAAACATGCAGAGAAAAGTTATTTTGTACATTTCTGACACTCCCACATTTAAACAAAAAGTCAATGTACTCTAAAGCACTCACAGTACAAAAGTCAATCAATTGCTCCCTATACTTGAACAAACAAAATGAGAACATTCAGACTCAACTTAAAACATGATTCATATATTAGGTTGCGTAACATCTGCAAGTCAGATGGTACATTTTTAACACTTGTCGGCAATCCTAATACTGCAAGCTCCTCTTGGTTTGGATGTCATCCAGAATTTGTCTCAGCTCNTTTTTAACACTTGTCGGCAATCCTAATACTGCAAGCTCCTCTTGGTTTGGATGTCATCCAGAATTTGTCTCAGCTCTTCATCTTCAAACCTCCCCTCCAAGCTTGGGTAGAAAATTAAATCAAATTAAAAATATGTACAACAGAATAAATTGTTACATAATGCAGTAATTCACACATAACATTACGTTATACAAGCAACGAAAAAGTGCTGTTACTGAAGTTTTAATTGCACATTAAGTTCCTGTATGCCAAGTCACACCCATATCAAATTAAGTTTTTAACGTGTTTCATAATAATGGGTTGACAAATGTATAATTACAGCCAAAAGTCCCTTACATATTTATACCGGGTGAATCACCTAAAATTTGTATCGCAAACACTTCTGAAATGGGAGGCGCTACTGACGTGCTGATTTCATAGAACTGAAATACAGACAGATCTCATAATTGCCGCCCAGGCACAGATTTTTATACTTATTATGTTTATTTCTTGAACACAGTTAAATTTTTTTTCAAATGGTACAATGCCTATTCACATCAAGTTAACAAAACCAGAGTAAATTAGAATCAGTGGTGTTTTCTGCAGGATTGCAAGTAGTTTACGTGGTATTNCATCAAGTTAACAAAACCAGAGTAAATTAGAATCAGTGGTGTTTTCTGCAGGATTGCAAGTAGTTTACGTGGTATCGTAATATGATGGTGCAGAATGTGTAGTACACTCGCCTGACTCACGCCACTCCCTCTTGCGGTTGCACGGGAGCTAACTTGCGGATTCACAGCAACAGCAGCTAGAACATTAGGTAATTTCACCCTCCTCTCCGGTCACTCGTTTGTTTCCGTTATGTTTTCAAGGTGTCACACTTCCAGTTTACCGTAAGTGGTCACAGAGGTTCACAAATAATTAGCGTACGACACATTACCAGAACAAACGGCATTCTTCCTACATTTGCCATACACCATGAGCACGTCCAGCTTTTTCAGTATTGGTAAATACCAACTTCCAACACATCCTACGTCTGGATATTACGAACTATCGCAAAGTACTGACATGAAGGTCCCAATGAAATCAGTGTAAAAGAAACAGGCAACAGCTAGTATTTAAAATTGTCATATTACAATAGCACTTGTACTAGAATCCTGCAGAAAACACCACTGACATTATAATTTCCTCTGGTTTTATTTTCTTGATGTGAATAGGCATTGTACCATTTGAAAAAAATGTAATCGTGTTCAAGAAATACGTATTTTAATAAGTATTAAAATCTGTGTCTGGGTTGCAGTTATGAGTTGTTCTCGTGAATTTAAATTCTGTGAAACCAGAACATCAATAGCACCTTCCATTCCCGAAATATCTGCGGTTAGTTTTAGGTGATTCATCCTGTACATACTTAAAACTACTTAAAAGCAATCACAAAACACTGCATTCTTGAATTCATAGTGAAGAATGCTACAGACAGATAATACAAATCATGGGCATGACCCTCTATACTTTTGAGACAATTCAGTATGTATTTCACCTTATGTGTGCTCTCTTGCACAGTATAGAGGGCGGCCCACACAGGTCAAGCTTTCCCTTTCAAAATGTCCACCTCCTTACGGAGAATGGATACTTCTTAACAATACAGGCAAATTTCTGTTTTTAGTGAAAGATTTAGTTCCTGTTTCAACTCCCCTTCCTCTCTTCTAACCCCAAAGATTCCATGGCTATTCACTTGTGTTTGTTTGGTAAGTCATTAATACGATATGTTCAAATAGGAGATAAAGAGTATTGCAAAAAAAAAAACAATAAAAACTGGAGTGACAGTGTCTTAGCTGATACCTGGGGATGAGAGACTTGGCCTCTTCAGGTGTCTCTGGACACAGGTTGGCGAGCGCTGCCAGCTCAAATTTGTGGAGTTTCTTCTGCATCAGGAGGCTGCAGACACGCACAGCTCGACTGNCATCAAGTTAACAAAACCAGAGTAAATTAGAATCAGTGGTGTTTTCTGCAGGATTGCAAGTAGTTTACGTGGTATTGTAATATGATGGTGCAGAATGTGTAGTACACTCGCCTGACTCACGCCACTCCCTCTTGCGGTTGCACGGGAGCTAACTTGCGGATTCACAGCAACAGCAGCTAGAGCATTAGGTAATTCCACCCTCCTCTCCGGTCACTCGTTTGTTTACATTACGTTTTCAAGGTGTCACACTTCCAGTTTACCGTAAGTGGTCACAGAGGTTCACAAATAATTAGCGTACGACACATTACCAGAACGAACTGCGTTCTTCCNGGTGTCACACTTCCAGTTTACCGTAAGTGGTCACAGAGGTTCACAAATAATTAGCGTACGACACATTACCAGAACGAACTGCGTTCTTCCTACATTTGCCATACACCATGAGCATGTCCAGCTTTTTCAGTATTGGTAAATACCAACTTCCAACACATCCTACGTCTGGATATTATGAACTATCACAAAGTACTGACATGAAGGTCCCAATGAAATCAGTGTAAAGGAAACAGGCAACAGTTGGTATTTAAAATTGTCATATTACAATAGCACGTAAACTACTTGCACTAGAATCATGCAAAAACCACCACTGACATTATAATTTCCTCTCGTTTTATTTTCTTGATGTGAATAGGCATTGTACCATTTGAAAAAAATGTAATCGTGTTCAAGAAATACGTATTTTAATAAGTATTAAAATCTGTGTCTGGGCTGTAATTATGAGCTGTTCTCTGAATTTAAATTCTGTGAAACCAGAACATCAATAGCACCTTCCATTCCCGAAATATCTGCGGTTAGTTTTAGGTGANTGAATTTAAATTCTGTGAAACCAGAACATCAATAGCACCTTCCATTCCCGAAATATCTGCGGTTAGTTTTAGGTGATTCATCCTGTACATACTTAAAACTACTTAAAAGCAATCACAAAACACTGCATTCTTGAATTCATAGTGAAGAATGCTACAGACAGATAATACAAATCATGGGCATGACCCTCTATACTTTTGAGACAATTCAGTATGTATTTCACCTTATGTGTGCTCACTTGCACAGTATAGAGGGCGGCCCACACAGGTCAAGCTTTCCCTTTCAAAATGTCCACCTCCTTACGGAGAATGGATACTTCTTAACAATAAAGGCAAATTTCTGTTTTTAGTGAAAGATTTAGTTCCTGTTTCAACTCCCCTTCCTCTCTTCTAACCCCAAAGATTCCATGGCTATTCACTTGTGTTTGTTTGGTAAGTCATTAATACGATATGTTCAAATAGGAGATAAAGAGTATTGCAAAAAAAAAACNTTCACTTGTGTTTGTTTGGTAAGTCATTAATACGATATGTTCAAATAGGAGATAAAGAGTATTGCAAAAAAAAAACAATAAAAACTGGAGTGACAGTGTCTTAGCTGATACCTGGGGATGAGAGACTTGGCCTCTTCAGGTGTCTCTGGACACAAGTTGGCGAGCGCTGCCAGCTCAAATTTGTGGAGTTTCTTCTGCATCAGGAGGCTGCAGACACGCACAGCTCGACTGCAGTTCATCATTAGAGGTACGTGAATTTCGCAAATTCTTTTGGCAGTAGCTTAAACTTCAAAGTGCTTAACAAACTCGAGCTACAGCTGTTTACTCATTTGCTGCTGTGATGGTGAATGGTTTTTATTACTGGCTAGTGAGTTGTCCAGGGCATGTTCGAACAACTGCGATACGATCTTGAATAAAACACGCGAGTACACGTTCTTGAAGTCTAACATGTCAACAGAAGAATTTGCAAAATTCACAGAACTCTATTCATAATGTGTCATAGATTCAAGGGCTACACATTCAAGAACATTTGCATCAGACACCTACGCTCAGTGCACAATGCACTGGCATAGAGAACGACTGAGGCTAGTCCCATTGCCTTGGACTATAACACATGAGGTCACTAGCTTTTTATTTTACTTTACAGTACAGCTTTTCACGCCTTCTATATATCAACATTTCATTAGCTTCTATCTGTACCAAATAGTGTTCAACTTGTAGATACTAAATAGAATGCTATTTTCTTGTAATAAATAAAATTATTTTAAACATTTTTAACAACTGCATATCAAAATCATGGTTTCCCAGTTTTGAAACACACAAATATTAAAAACTAGTCCATAAACAAAAATGAAGTAACCAACACTGAAATAAAAATTGCCAATCATACAGTGCAACATATTTAATTGTGAAATAACTTTTATATGCACAGTTTAATTTGAATTACTAAAATAATTGCCTTTCAGTTTTCTTGTTTAATTAAGTATGTAAATTATTTAATTTATGTTATTTGCGTGTTCCAAACACATTTAAATTATGGTTTTGAAATGTCACTATGCAAAAATTATGAAAACCAAATATCTTATTAAAATGTTATCACATGGTATGTCTACGGGCTGAACACTGCTTGGCACAAATATGGAATAACGATTTTCAGAAGTTACATGTAGAGATTATTAAGGGCATAGTCTTGCAACACAGTATATCAATTTTAAATTGTTTAAAAATATAGCAAAATACCAAACAGGATTTTCGTTAAGTGGACCCTTGCTCTCCTTGCTTCACCCACCCTTAAGAGCAAAAGAGAAAAAAAAAGCAACCAGGTTTGGTTCCTGGTCGGGTCAGATATTGTTCTGCTGCACAAAATGTTCTCTTTGTGTTCAGGACCGAGTGGTACACTGTCGTTAAGAGGACTACTTAGTGAAATATAGTCTGTTTAATCAGTTTTTTTTTTGCATATACATGTGTCATCTATTCACGGTTTCTTCACACTTTTTTAACCAAACCTTTGAAAAATCACCCCATGTATGACATGCTTGGTTAAAATGCCTTAAAGTAATTTATTAATAAAATATATTACATTGAAATTTTATTTATAATTCTTTTATAATGAATATGAATAAAAGCAGGGAGAAAATAGATGTGTTGGCAATGCCTAGTAAGAAATAGTTCTTATGCAAAATATTGTTACATTGAGTGCGCACGAATTCGGTGTAGTGTCCCTTTGGTGTAATTTTCTAGACTTGGTTAAGCTTTGTTTGCATGAGGCAGAAGAATGTACTGGAAGTAGAACTTTAGCAGGGCTTCAGAAAAGTTGGAAGTAATCGTGAATGCACTATTTTGCAGCAAATAAAAGAGTTCTGGGAATGCAACGCTTCTTCAGAAAAGGTAAAAAAAAAAACTATTATCTACAGCTGCCACTTTTTAGTTCTGTCTACTAAATATAGTCTAAAGAAAAAAGAATAGTGAATATGGTTGGAAACAACATTTTTAGTGCTACAAAGTTGCATCTGTAGTTTAACCTACTGGTTTGCATCACATGTAATATCCTACTTTATACAGATCTAATCTGTGAAAAATTCAGTTTCCCAGGAATACACATTGAAGTTTTGGGAGAGTCCATCGCAATGCTTCCTTAGGGCCAGACCTGACCTCGAGTTGAGTTGATAGATTTGGGCGGCTCTTGAAAACAAGGTCTTGAGAGCCGATGAGGGTGAAATGAGATGAGAATGGAGCAGCAACAGAATGGAAGGGCGGGGGAAACAGGAGGACCCCCCCCCCCCNAAATCCTACTTGCAAAAATCTGGAGTGACCTGGCCGGGGCTTCAACCCAGTATCCTCAAGAGTTCATCAAGATGGGGAGCTGTACAGCCTTCACTTCAAATAGACTATTCCCCTCCCACCTAGGCAAACTGGGTTCAATTCCCAGCGGGGTCGCTCCCAGATTTTTGCATGTGGGAATCATGCCAGACGATGCTGCTGGTCAGCTGGTTTTCTCTGGGGTCTCCAGTTTCCCCCACTCTTTCATTCATCGCTGCCCCATACTCACCTCGCTTCACCCTCATCAGCTCTCAAGACGACTCTGTTAAGAGCCGCCCAAATNATTCATCGCTGCCCCATACTCACCTCGCTTCACCCTCATCAGCTCTCAAGACGACTCTGTTAAGAGCCGCCCAAATATCTTCACTCATTCACTTACTTCACTTCAAATGAAAATGTGTGGCATAAAGTTAGAATTAAATAGTGTGAAGTTACTCCCAAAAGACTACTGTAATATCACATATGGGACAAAATGGTAAACTCCTCATCTAAAGTGCCCAAAGCATCACAAATAGGATGCCTAGCAGTAGGACTCAGACCTGGCAAGGATGCGTTGGAGGAAGAGAGAGCTACCTGCGGATGGCTGCGATGGTCTCCTTGTTCTTGAACTTGCGGAAGCGGTTGGTGTAGGTCAGGGTCTTCATGAACACCTCCGAGAACTCCTGCTCCTCCTCAGCACTCTCATTCTGCGCCTTCCTGTGTTCCAGCAGCATGTGCACCTCCGAGATGAGCAGCGTCTCCGCATTCTCAAACTCTGCAACAGCCCGCACCCTCACACCACCACTGCCTCCCACCATCCACAATTCACGGTTGTCACTTTTTTTTTTTCACTTGAAAATTCCCTGACATTTCCTGATTACCAAACAAAAATAACTTTTTTCCTCGTCCATTTGCTTAACATATTTCTTTGTAAGGATACAAGCCTTTGCATTGTAGCACACTTCTCCATGAAAATATCTCCCTGAACTGACAAAATTACTCCCTCCATATACGTATCGCATATATTCTGGTAGCTGTGCACAATTTATAATAGAACTGCCAAATATTGCTTGCATATCACAGAATTCCCCTTTAGCTACAGCACTATGTTCAATATTCCCTGACATTTCCTTGTTTTCCAGATAAGTGGCAACTACGTTTTTCAAGTCCTTGGNACAGCACTATGTTCAATATTCCCTGACATTTCCTTGTTTTCCAGATAAGTGGCAACTACGTTTTTCAAGTCCTTGTGTGGGTGTGCAACTGTCACCCAAGAAACCCTGACTTCACATGGGGTCACACTGATGGTGAATTCAAATTGTTGCACTCGCTTCTCACCAGTCGAGTGCCGTGTGTTCAAGAGACACTACACCCACACTGAATCCAGTAATTTTTTCATTGTCCATCTGGGGGATTAACTGCAAAAGAGCACACAGGGTCCGATTTTTTGTTGTACTGCCTCAAGAGNACAGCACTATGTTCAATATTCCCTGACATTTCCTTGTTTTCCAGATAAGTGGCAACTACGTTTTTCAAGTCCTTGGGTGGGTGTGCAACTGTCACCCAAGAAACCCTGACTTCACATGGGGTCACACTGATGGTGAATTCAAATTGTTGCACTCGCTTCTCACCAGTCGAGTGCCGTGTGTTCAAGAGACACTACACCCACACTGAATCCAGTAATTTTTCATTGTCCATCTGGGGGATTAACTGCAAAAGAGCACACAGGGTCCGATTTTTTGTTGTACTGCCTCAAGAGTCAAGTGCCGCGAACATCGCTCAACAAACTAGTAACAGTTTCAATAAATCATGTGATGTGATAATTGTACATACTTTTATAGTTTTCTGGGTGCACTGGTGCACATCCAATGCAGTCAATTGGAAAAATGCCATAACGCACTATCAGTTTGCAACAACTTTGTACGTTCATATCCTACATAATTAATTTGTGTGTGTGCAGCCTTTGCAGGTGCAAGTTCAGGTTTAGCATAGTCTTAAATGGTTCTCCTTTCTCCCATTAGTTGAAGAACATAAAAGCAGGTATGATAAGGCTCTGTTCTGTGCTGACCCACAGAACAGATGGTGTCCTGTTACACAGCACTGTCCCCTCGTCCCCTTCTTACAGGGTTTGCCACAGATTAACCAGCAGAAAAATGTCACATGCCCCCAAGTAGGTCTTCAGTATTTGTGGTTGGCTCACACACAATAAGGACACTTGATTTTCACAAAAAGATTTCAACATTTTTTTTTTTTAATTTCCCAACCCGTAAGTTTATACCCACTTTCATAGTTGAGCGATTTTGTTGTGCATCATGTGCGCCCATTAATCACAACCTTTAGTACTGGAGTAAGCTACTCTATTTGGTCTAGTGAAACCAGAAAATCTCTCATCACATAAGATAGGCCAAAAATAACCAAAGGTATGCATAAGGGTGTTGTAGTCTAGTGTGGGCAGAAATCTTTTCATGAAAATCATGTATCCTAATCATGTTTCAATTTATTGGTCAGTATCCCTCTAAGACAGGAATATTTTTGTTCGTAGCAGCCGGTCTGCTGTGTAANTCATGTTTCAATTTATTGGTCAGTATCCCTCTAAGACAGGAATATTTTTGTTCGTAGCAGCCGGTCTGCTGTGTAACATTCACAAACTTGCTCAATATTCTCTAGAGCCCTTGCATGCAAAAATGTTTTGCTCTTGTTGAAGATGTGGAGTTAAGATTACCTACAACTACACAAAATTTTTGTTTTATGTCACCCAGTTCAAAGACTATGAGACACACATAGTTATGGCATGCTCTGAACTACTTGGTTCAGGAATCAAGTCATCTATTGGCTGGATGTGGACCATCGCAAATCTGTACTCTCCATGCGAGCATGATGCCAAGCAGGCGACAGTGACCTGGGCATGCCATGAGCAAGCGCTCCCCTCCCCTAGAGTTCAGATCTACCAGCCTTCTCTCGCACTGCTATTATGAATATTACGTGCAACTACCAATCAGGGACATATCTCGCAGCTTTGCTTTAATACAATATTTATTCACGATTCCATATTAAACTTTCTAGCTAAAGGAAATTTTTAATTTAGATTTCTCTTTTCCCAGTGTGCCAGTTTATAAAATCGGGCCTGATGCCAAGGATTCAAGATAATCTTACTGTGTCCGCCTGCCCGGAGCTGTTTTCCACATTTAAGGCAGAGAAGCACAGGAGTAATATTAACAGCACTGCCATGTGCATCATTGGCACTAAGTGCAAGGCTTTGAACTGGCATGCAGTGTTCTCGTTGCATTGCGTGTACCTACAGGACTTACGGCAGTGACCCTACCATTCCATTGGTGGAAAGTCTGTATTAAAGCTGAATACAGGTGCCTCTCGTAGTTTTGCTCGTGTCTAGGTAGTATGCTATAACATACAGCAGTCTGAAAAAGCTGTTTTTTTTTTATGTTTGCGGGCTCCCAAATAATAATTATAGCATGCTCACTAACTTGTAAAGTATCACTCTGTCTTCATGTGGGCTACGTTTTTTACATAGGTAAACAGCTCGGGGAAACATTTAATAGTTTCTTCAAAAATATGCAATGCAGTTCAAGCACCAGATAAGCAAGCCTCCTTAAGAAATTGATAACTACCAAGTGCTGACGTCACATCAGGAATTTGAAAGTAATACCCACAATTGTTGTAAAAAGCATAAGTCTTCTATTTTATTAGTTTTCAAACCAGAATGAAACGCCACAGTTAATTTTAAAATGTGAGTGTGTAACACTCATTTCATACACTTTGAACATTCACCTCAGACTTGAATGTCACACTGCAACACAAAATAAGTTATTGTATTGTTCAGTTAACCAACAGAAGTGACCAGAGTAAAAAAAATGGTGGTGTAAGTGTGTTCACATTTGTCGAGTTGCCTTAACCATAGCAGTGAACGGCCTCAAGCTTTATATACACTTGACCATCTTGACAATGGAAATAAAAATTCACATTTAATTTGTGTGTTTACGTGACACTAAAGCAATCTTCTTTATCAAGGAATATCAAAGACTACCCTTACTCCTCATTACATTAATGATGATCTTGGTGATGTAGATTGACATGTCAACTTGGAAGAAATTATTTCTAAATCATGAGTCGTGCATGATTAAGCCATCAAATTTAATTTCCGAGAAATAAAATAAAAAGTACGTACTATTAAAATACTTTGTATTTCGAATAATGTTTACAACAAATAATGTTTATCAACATTACTGTTTACCAACCATTATGAAACATTCATAATATTTACAAATTTAACCCTTTTATGTTGATAATATACATGCTGCAAGAAATTAAATACATAGCCAAAACAATTGCCATCAAGAAGATATGTCTAATTTTGTTACAAAAACATAATATGTAACTAACAACANATAGTTATGGCATGCTCTGAACTACTTGGTTCAGGAATCAAGTCATCTATTGGCTGGATGTGGACCATCGCAAATCTGTACTCTCCATGCGAGCATGATGCCAAGCAGGCGACAGTGACCTGGGCATGCCATGAGCAAGCGCTCCCCTCCCCTAGAGTTCAGATCTACCAGCCTTCTCTCGCACTGCTATTATGAATATTACGTGCAACTACCAATCAGGGACATATCTCGCAGCTTTGCTTTATTACGATATTTATTCACGATTCCATATTAAACTTTTCTAGCTAAAGGAAATTTTTAATTTAGATTTCTCTTTTCCCAGTGTGCCAGTTTATAAAATCGGGCCTGATGCCNATACAATATTTATTCACGATTCCATATTAAATTTTCTAGCTAAAGGAAATTTTTAATTTAGATTTCTCTTTTCCCAGTGTGCCAGTTTATAAAATCGGGCCTGATGCCAAGGATTCAAGATAATCTTACTGTGTCCGCCTGCCCGGAGCTGTTTTCCACATTTAAGGCAGAGAAGCACNCCAAGGATTCAAGATAATCTTACTGTGTCCGCCTGCCCGGAGCTGTTTTCCACATTTAAGGCAGAGAAGCACAGGAGTAATATTAACAGCACTGCCATGTGCATCATTGGCACTAAGTGCAAGGCTTTGAACTGGCATGCAGTGTTCTCGTTGCATTGCGTGTACCTACAGGACTTACGGCAGTGACCCTACCATTCCATTGGTGGAAAGTCTGTATTNTGTTCTCGTTGCATTGCGTGTACCTACAGGACTTACGGCAGTGACCCTACCATTCCATTGGTGGAAAGTCTGTATGAAAGCTGAATACAGGTGCCTCTCGTAGTTTTGCTCGTGTCTAGGTAGTATGCTATAACATACAGCAGTCTGAAAAAGCTGTTTTTTTTTTTATGTTTGCGGGCTCCCAAATAATAATTATAGCATGCTCACTAACTTGTAAAGTATCACTCTGTCTTCATGTGGGCTACGTTTTTTACATAGGTAAACAGCTCGGGGAAACATTTAATAGTTTCTTCAAAAATATGCAATGCAGTTCAAGCACCAGATAGGCAAGCCTCCTTAAGAAATTGATAACTACCAAGTGCTGACGTCACATCAGGAATTTGAAAGTAATACCCACAATTGTTGTAAAAAGCATAAGTCTTCTATTTTATTAGTTTTCAAACCAGAATGAAACACCACAGTTAATTTTAAAATGTGATTGTGTAACACTCATTTCATACACTTTGAACATTCACCTCAGACTTGAAAGTCACCCTGCAACACAAAATAAGTTATTGTATTGTTCAGTTAACCAACAGAAGTGACCCGAGTAAAAAAATGGTGGTGTAAGTGTGTTCACATTTGTCGAGTTGCCTTAACCATAGCAGTGAACGGCCTCAAGCTTTATATACACTTGACCATCTTGACAATGGAAATAAAAATCCACATTTAATTTGTGTGTTTACGTGACACTAAAGCAATCTTCTTTATCAAGGAATATCAAAGACTACCCTTACTCCTCATTACATTAATGATGATCTTGGTGATGTAGATTGACATGTCAACTTGGAAGAAATTATTTCTAAATCATGAGTCGTGCATGATTAAGCCATCAAATTTAATTTCCGAGAAATAAAATAAAAAGTACGTACTATTAAAATACTTTGTATTTTGAATAATGTTTACAACAAATAATGTTTATCAACATTACTGTTTACCAACCATTATGAAACATTCATAATATTTACAAATTTAACCCTTTTATGTTGATAATATACATGCTGCAAGAAATTACATACATAGCCAAAACAATTGCCATCAAGAAGATATGTCTAATTTTGTTACAAAAACATAATATGTAACTAACAACANATACATAGCCAAAACAATTGCCATCAAGAAGATATGTCTAATTTTGTTACAAAAACATAATATGTAACTAACAACACAAAACAGCTTAACTGTAAAACTTAATATTTCCTAAAGAGTAGTGAGTGTAATTAAAGTTTTCATATGGTATTAAAAGAGTTTGTTGCAACATAAGAAAAAACATGGACGAAGTATAGATGAAGTGGAGTGGAGAGATTTGGGTGACTCTTAACATTGAAGTCTTGTGAGCCAGAACACTTAAATACACACACGTACATTTCAGCAAACTGACTTTTTTTTTACAAGATTCAGATTCATGCAATATGAGGTAACTTTGAATAAGTCACAAATTTTTTAAGTTCACATCAGGTATTCAAGATTTGCCAACATAAAACATCCAAGTTGGCCAAATAATTTTCCTGTATTTTGCTATTAAGAGCTACCTTTAGGTAAATTTTTGTTTACAGGAGTTGAGAAGATGGTAAGGTTTACCATCTCATGGAAATAAAATACACCTCTCCACCATGCAGAGTCAGGAAATGCATATTTACTATGGAGCTGTTTACGTTTCGAAAAAGTAAATACGGTACCAAAGTTTAACCTACCCTTGCTTCTACTTAATTCTTATTTTTCTATAATGAATGACACNATCTCATGGAAATAAAATACACCTCTCCACCATGCACAGTCAGGAAATGCATATTTACAATAAGCTGTTTACGTTTTGAAAAAGTAAATACGGTACCAAAGTTTAACCTACCCTTGCTTCTACTTAATTCTTATTTTTCTATAATGAATGACACATTGTAAATTGCTTTTCACATGCAGGTATGGGCAGACANACATTGTAAATTGCTTTTCACATGCAGGTATGGGCAGACAACAATTTATGTTTACTGCTAATATGTCAACTTCCAACTGAAATAAGAGGTTCAAATTAAGATGATAATGCAGAAATTGGTGAGGGAGAATATTCACAACTGCACACCCCACACAGTGAAACATTAACTCAATTAATTAAAATCACTGCAACTGAATAACTTCCAAGGAACCTTCAGGTTATAGCCATTAAAAATAAAACACCATTGCTTGACAATTTCAAGTACTGGGCAAACTGATGTAGCCCTCCTGTTGCAGGAAGTCGTAAAGTTTCCTTGTCTTGTTCACATCGATCTTGATAAGCACACGAGCTTGTGCTAGTTTCAAACCATTCTGACGCTTGCACTCCGTCACAAGAATACGCTTAAATTCGAGATAAGACTCTGGAACCAAACGCACGTTCGAGCACAGTTCACGTTCTGAACAAGTGAGGCTCTCATAGCCAGGAAGTCCCATGATCTCCAAGGGTGGGGCACTACGCCTCAGAACACCCATCGGTGTAAGTTTCTCCACCGTGCCGTCGTGGAACGTGGTGATTGTGGCATCTCTGAGGCTGTGCCAGCACAGCGCCGGGTTGGACATGTACACTCGTCGTTCCTTGCGCTGGGCGTCACGCAGCCGCTTCAGCTTGTGGTACAACCTGCAGCTGTGAAACCTCGTTAGCCCGTTCTCACGCAGCTTCTGGAGGCGCAGGATATACTGCCGCAACTCCCCTGCGTAGTGCAGCCCCTCCATGATGTAGTCAAAGTCCTGGCCGCACATCAGCTGCATGAACAGGACAATGCGATCCGTGGCCTTCTTCGAGATGGTGTACTCGTAGCGCTGCAGCCACGTGATGGTCTTTCGGGTAAGAATCAGGCCATGTTCGCGGATGACCTCCTTCCTCCGCTCGCGTTCCCTCAGCCGGTTGTTGTAGCCATCAACTAGTGCCACCTGTAAAGCCCTGCACAGCTCGTAGTCTTCGTCATCACGATCAAATACAGTCAGGTCGATATCTGCAACTGCAATCTCTGCGTAATTGTCGTACTCCATGTCAAAGTCGCTGCGCAGGGGGTTGTACCCCGCCAGGCTCTGGCAGTACCACTTGGCAGAGAACGGGTGGTGAGCAGGCTCTGCCACTTTTGCAGAACGTCGCTGCCTCCAGGACCGGTCTACTGGAATTGTGCTGAACATGTTGAGTTCCGGGTTATTGACGTACGTGGAGAGGAAGTGTTCCTCGCAGCCCTTTCTTGTATGACCTTGTACCTGCCGTACGACCTCCGACCAGTTGCCAAAACCACAGTCGAGAACTGCATCCAGCAGTCGCACTTCCTCGTATGCCTTCCATGATGGGTTCCCAAACAAGGGGAACTCATTCCTCACCACCGAATAGGAATGGTAGTTCTCGTGTGGGGGACTCTCTGCCCCACAGGAGAAGCATGGCAGACAAATATTGATGCCCTCTTTGCACTCAGCACATCGGATGTATGGCTCTCTCAGGGTGGCCTTGCACGTGAAACACATTTCGGACGATGCGACACTGGACTCTTCCATCTGCAAATAGCCTACAAACAAAAAACCCCGCACAGGTATAACTTCTCCGTTGCAATGTTAAACACTGATCCACTCCTCTCAATCACAAGAAGCAGCTAATTAAGTATGCCACTTTTCGAAGTTACACATTTCAGTTCCACTTTTAGCCACTTTCAGACACATTTGTCTCAATCACTGCGTTGAATAACAACACTTTTCTATGCTGGAATAATAGTCAATTACAATTTAAACAACTGCAAATTCAAAATTTATTTTTGGCAGTGAAAGGAAGGACATGTTGTGACCTCTATGCTATCTACAATGGCTTGCTACTTGCTGTATGGTTCATGCCAAAGCCCACCAATGAAACTTTACAACTCTTCCAGTTTGCTAGACTTCCGTCTCTTAACTTTTCAAAAATTTTCTATTAACGTATCAAATAAGTTGATGCAATGAAACCATTTAACAAACAACATTCAATGTTGTAACTAATGTGACTATGCAATACAAAGGACATTAGGTCTATAGTTTCTTTGAATTAATAATAATTGTGGCAATTAACACATCAGGACTTTTAATAACAATCTCTTTTAATTGTTGAACACTATGAAAAAATTTACAAGCTGCTATTTAAGGCATTTTACTTTCCAAATGCATTATAACGAACATTACAACACAGTTTTCACGAATAGCCGTCTAAGAAAGCAAGAGTTTGACAGTTTGGCGAAAGTAGCACCAATGTTTACTTTTCATTATGTATCCTTCTTCCATCAACTGGTGGGTCAAGAGGCGACTGTATATTTTGTACACACACTATCAGCTGATCCACTTGCCACTGCACTGCAAAACAATTCTAGGTAGGGTATTTATAGCTGGACATGTCTCAAAAATTGTTAGGTTGTAAAAATAAAATAGTATGCATAAAATAAAATATTTTCCAGCACTGTTTAATTTATTACAGACAGCAAATTTGAGTTAACATANTAAAATAGTATGCATAAAATAAAATATTTTCCAGCACTGTTTAATTTATTACAGACAGCAAATTTGAGTTAACATTTGTGAGATGGTGTAGTTCTTATCACACAGTAGAGGTTTGTAGGTTACTACAAATATGTCAAACCTGGAAATATAAGGTACATGGGGAAATTTCCATACAGCGCACTTCAATTACCAATGACTTTTGCAAAGCAGATATTATGATCTTAAACAGCTCAAATTCGGAATATGTGGTATGTAATAATTATGAATTATTATGTAATTATTTAAAAACTACCTACGCACATCCCACTTGGAGTGTGTGATGTGGTGAGCGCACTCGCCAACAAATAGCAGCAAGTTGGCCTCTTCATTATGTTTTTTAAAAGCAAACTTTTCTCTACTACTGGCTTGAAATGACAAGAGTCCAAAATAAATTTTGTCAAATTATTGTAACAATACCTTGCAATAGTTTTCTGGCCTCTGTGATTAATATCAAGCATACAGAGTGGGGCTGAATTTGACCGACAAACTTCGCAAGGTGATCTTTATGCAAAATCAAGTGGCAAATATATAGGACACTTTGTACCTAAACTAAATATATTCAGGGTGAAACAAGTCCCCAAAAATTAAGATTTTGGAATGTATTTTTGCGAAATATTGGAAACCAGGCGAGATGAAAGTACAACTCGCGGAACATTGTTTTATGTTATCGCGATCTTCAACCTAAGAGTAAACTCACATTAATAACTCTCCCCGTTATGAAAATAACAGGGGTGGCCACCCTCTTATTGCCGGAAAATTTGTTACCGTCGGGAATTATGAACATCTAATGCTGGTTTATTGAGCATTATGACCTACGAAACAAAAATGCAGATGCACTCATGGATGTTTCTTCCCAAATGGTTTTGTCTCGCTCGTCCAGACAAATGATGGTGCTGTTTCTTGGTACCTACAAATCCTTCCACTTCCTCACACACTCAGGCACTCCTTACTTAGCAGAGACCTAGATACTTCATAGATATTTAGCCACAAACTAGAATTTAAAAATGTGTTCATTTGTCACTTTTGTCCTCATGTTATTTGACACCTCCTTGAGAACATTGAGGCAATAATAAATACACAATAAAATGGAGGCAGATTGTTGCCACCTGCTATGACAGCAAGCAGTCAATGTGTAGTTGATAGCGGAAAGATTTAAGCGGCTCTTAATATTGACGTCTTCAGAGCCGATGAAAGTGAAATGAAGTGAGTATGGAGCAGCGCAGGAATGGAAGGACGGAGAAAACTGGAGATCACTAGAAAGCCAGCTGATCAGCAGCATCGTCCGGCGTGATTCCCACATGCGAAAATCCAGGAGCAACCCTGTTCTGCCAGGAATCAAACCCAGTTCACCTATGTGAGAGGCGAGTAGTCTGACCACCACACCACTGCGGCCCCATACTGTACTTGAAGACTGTGAAGTATCGCTGAACAGTCGGCAATCTCAAGAATTTCTGAAGTCCCTATTCATTAGCCTCAAACAATAACACGAGTAACCTCATCATCATCATCACAATGATTATTTCCCACCTACAACCCTCTCTCTTCATGGAGATTGCAATGGTGTTGTATTCAAACTACTGGCCTCCCACCAAGGTGAACGCAGTTCGATTCCCAGTGGGGTCACCCAGATTTTCGCATGTGGGAAACGTCATGGGCATTGCCATTGGCTGGTGAGTTTTCTCAGGGAACTACCGTTTGCTCCACCATTAATTTCCATCGCTGCTCAGTCCTCATTTCCCTTCACCCTCACTGGCACTGACCAAAAGCTCTCAACTAAACTTCCTCTCTTAGCAGCTTTCCTATAGTTGGTTCATGGTTCATAACTTCTGTAACCAGCCTTTTAAAAAAGTCTTTGCCTCTAACTGCAAATTTTTAACAGACACATTAACTGGCATGCTCCCAATAGAAATTTGCTGCAAAGAAGGAAAAGTACGTCCATGTCTTAACATCAAAATTAACATTGTGATGTTGAAATTTGTGGATACAGAATTTCTTTCATGTAGTTTCCATTTGATTAATGAACATAATGATAAAAACTGGAATATTCATAATAAAGTATTTACATTTCTAACAATTTTACAGTTGCACTTGATTAAGAAGCCTTCTTACCAGGAGTTATTTCCATGTTTGAGCCAGAAAATCTCAGCAGTGATAAGGGCAATGCTGCCCCAAACATCAAGTGCACCATCACCACAAAGTGCAAGGCTCTAAACTGGCATGAAATGTTCTCTTTGTGCTGCATGTACCTATGGGACTTTAAGCAACTGTAAGTGACACCACCATTTTATTTGTGGAAAGTCTGGTTCAATGAAGGGTTCGTAAGTATTTTAGTATGTATTTGAAGTGTAAATTTTGAGATACGGCGGTTAGAAAAAGCTGTTTTTTTAACTATGTTGGAGTACTCCGAAATAGTGTTTCTAAAGTACCTTGAAAACACTCAACAGGCCTGTCTGAAGTGTGTGTTCTTTTTGTAGATCAGCACATTGGATGCATGTTTAATAGTTTCATCGAAAAATGTGTATTCGTAACAATCTGCAATACAGTTCAAATGGCAGGTAGGCAGGCCTATTAATGCATGAATATGAATAGGTACTTGACTCTGTTAATTTTACATATGTTGTAAGAATATACAGTTGATGGAAAAATATTTCCTACGAAAATATGTCTTTCAAAAGACAACCCATTATCTTAAACATCCTCAATAATATGGCAATCTCCAGTGTCACATCTCCTGATCCTCCACCAATTCTTCACACCATTGGCTGCCTCCCTCCCCCCACAAACACACACAAAAAGAGGACGAGAAGAAAAAACAGTAATTATTAGAAATTATTACTTTTTTAAAGAGAACGTCAGAGAGCTATGAAAAATATTTGGCTGTTAAAATGTTAAGAGAGCGTTGCAGTATGTCCTCTAGAAATAGTATTAAAAAATACACATAGCACCATGGTACTTAAGTTGCATCATGGCATGGTGCCACTGACAACAGAATCGAAAGTCGTCTGTACGCTTGCTACTACCATTAACAATATAAAAGTGGAAATCTGCTATTGGTTCAGCAATTTCAATACATTTTACTGTTATTTTCCAGTAAGTTTAGAAGGTGTTTTGGTGAGTGCGATTCGTGGTGATTAAAGCAGTGTTAGATCTTTTCAATTTTTACCTCTTGAAGAATTAAATCTAATTATTGCGTGGAATTATGAGTGTTTGTGAAGTGCAGAACCAGTACAATAGCGTCCTATATGTGTATTATCAGCAATATATCGCCAAGGTGGTGTATCCACCGCCTATATGGTCGAGTAACATCATTGATGTTTGGTTAATCAGTTTAATGGGCTGTACACAATACTATGTTAGAGTGGAAATTGCATTCAGTGTAATGGATAGTACTGTCTCATAAATTTAGTGTGGAAATTGCAATTTTCCACACCGTCAACACTTAGTCATGTCAAATGTAGAGGACCTGACCAAACAGAACCTAACTTCACTGCAGGTGAATCGCAGGGGGTGTGTATGCTGAAGGAGTATTGCGTATCATAATAAAGACAAAGGGATTCACAAGACTAAATCTTATTCCGAGGAGGTGGAGTAAAAGGTTCACAAGGTATAAAATAAACATGGATAGGGGGGATAAACAGATACTGAATTTCAGATAAGTTTAACAAGTATTTTGGATGTGGTGATTATTCCAATCCAGATTGGCAGGTTCGCAAACGGAGAACATTCAATAAAAAGGAAATATTTCCATTACATAAATGTAAGTTTTGACTCTAAATAATAAAAAAAAGGATACTAAACGCTGCTTTGCATCGTTGCCCTTGACCCGTATGGTGCGAATGAAGGAGTGCGTGAAGGTCACACCATAAATTGAGGAACACAGTGAGGCCACCTCGCATACCACCGCATGCCGCTGTGATACGCCTACATATCTCACAAACTTCTGAATTTGGTACATAGAAATTCTAAGGTTATCTACGAAAGAATGTTCTGGTTATTGTTGTAGCATTTCTCAGTGTGACTCGCGGTGTGGGGAACCTTTCAGATCTGGCGACTGAGATTATTTAAGCGTAGCATGACTCTGAACCAGGAGTTTTTGAGTCGAGAGTTAGAATGATTCGGCGACCTTAGTGACAAGATAGCAAAGCAGTGGGCCAGCAAAGTGTCGAGTGGCGATGAAAGTGACTAGCTGAAGTGAAGTCTGCGGAAAGCGAGCATCAGTGAAGTGGAGAGAGAGACTGGCAGGTGGTACTATTGAACTGGATGCACGAGTGTAAAACATTTCAAATGATTGCAACAGACAGACTGAACATGTGTTAATAATGAGTGTGAACTTAGTGACTAACCAATATAGAGACATTGAGGATGACTTTGATACGCCCCTCTGGCATCTTGTAACACTACGTAATTATATGAAATTAAACTATTTTCCCAGTTCAGCTCTCAGACGTTTGGGTGGGGACTTTTACACCTTCTGCACCTGTCAGCATATCAACCTAACCCCACTCACCGGTTGTGAAGTGAGTGAAGATATTTGTGCGGCTTGTAACATCGTGGTCTTGAGAGCAGATGAGGGTTAAGCGAGGTGAGTATGGAGCAGCAAAGGAATGAAGGGGCGGGAGAAACCCGCCGACCAGCAATATTGTCCGGCACGATTCCCACATGCGAAAATTTGAGAGCGATCCCGCCGGGAAACGAACCCGGTTCGCCTAAGTGAGAAGTTAGTAGTCTAACCACTACGCCACCGCGACCCCAGCACAGTTGTAAGGAAATGTTTACTATTCGCAGTTGGCTATCTACAATATAAATATATTAAAAGGTAAGATATATAGATATATTACCTTTTAACAGAAAAATACACAACTTCATATTTACAAATGCGGCGTTGGTGAGATAAAACTGATACAAAAAGTAAGGCGACAGTATCCCTTCAACGCTATTGAAAACAGACGTTAGGTTACAATACGTACACAATATGACAATGAATTACCTTTCGGAAACTGTAGATCCGCAGCATCTTCGTCAATAAGGTCAGTCGGTGTCATATTAGTCATTTTTCTAAATGCCTTGCCTTTTTACAAAATTTAAAATCTTAAGACGTTTTATACATAACCCTAAAACAACTCCAGTGTGTTACCATAGAATACGCACACCCACAGTAGTGATGGGGGTGGACTCAAGATATCACGAATGATAGCAAGAACGACCAATTATTCCAAACAGAGAGATCTCGAACATTACGGGGTTTATTTACAGAATGTATCTAAAATCTTATCGCACACATTGAGAGCTTGTAAGGGTCCCAAAAAAGAACATTTGGTAATTTTCTACTTGAGGGGCTTTCCTGAAAATAAGAAAAAAAACTCCAGAAAGTGGTATATTTCGACTCTACTAATAACGTAGAACACGAATATANATGTCTCGCGTCTGCAGCGTTTATTAGAATAGCAGAGTACGTCACTAAATGATGTTTGTTTGTTATTTTTTGTTGCGTCTGTAAGATTTTTTTTTCAATACATAACTCTACAAAGAGAATAAATAAGTCAAATTATAGTATAAAAAATGTTTATTTACTGGGCTGACGCGCGCGCATGCGCACACAACGTCAGATTGCATGTACACGAATGATATATTTCCTTAAAAAATATACTAATCTTCTTACAACATGCTTTAGGGCGTCATCGTTTTACTGAAGCAGAAGAAAAAAGGCACGAGAAAAACCGTAACAAGAAATGTGTACAATAATATGTTATACAGTAATTTACTAATATTTGTAGTTTAGATATTCATCGATGCTATAAAATGCACATTCAATAAAATATTATTTCAGCTGTTTTTTTTTAAAGAGTTATAGGTTAGAGGAACAAATTTTTGAAGTTGTGGTAATTGATTGAACAGTTGGTTACCAAGGTACGACTACCCTTCCTGGACTAGTTCTTAGTTANACGCGCATGCGCACACAATGTCAGATTGCATGTACACGAATGATATATTTCCTTAAAAAATATACTAATCTTCTTACAACATGCTTTAGGGCGTCATCGTTTTACTGAAGCAGAAGAAAAAAGGTACGAGAAAAACCGTAACAAGAAATGTGTACAATAATATGTTATACAGTAATTTACTAATATTTGTACTTTAGATATTCATCGATGCTATAAAATGCACATTCAATAAAATATTATTTCAGCTTTTTTTTTTTAAAGAGTTATAGGTTAGAGGAACAGATTTTTGAAGTTGTGGTAATTGATTGAACAGTTGGTTACCAAGGTACGACTACCCTTCCTGGACTAGTTCTTAGTTAACTGAAGCCATGTGTAAGTGTTTTTCTTTATTCTAGTATCATGCTTATGAAAGGACTCTATTTGTGAAATAAATAACTTTTTTTGGACACGAATATGAGTACTGAAAACATATACTAACATGTAAATGTTAAATCTTTGAGCTCTTGAAAAGAGGTCTACACGAGTCTGGCATACTTAAGCCATTAATAATTCTTACAGCTCCCTTTTGCATGTAAAATAATTTTTAACTGTCAGTGGAATTACCCCAAAAAAATTATACCACAACACATCATGGAATGGAAACGTTCAAAATATTCTATTTTTGTTTAAGACATCCTCAACACTTCGTAGAGCGAAACAGGCTGAACTTAGTCTAAGTAAAATATAAGAAATGCGAGATCTCCAGATTATTAAATTGTCTACTTTTAAGCCAAGAAATTTAGTCACTGCTGATTTATTAAGTTTGTCTCTGTTACAGCTAACATATGAAATATAGTTTTTTTTTTTTCTGTTCTTTTTGAGGAAATTAACATGATATGTTTTTGTACGTTAAGATTTAATTTGTATGCAGTAAACTGTACATTTTGCTCTGTAGATGTTCTGTCCGTTTTTTGCATAACAACATTTACTGAGTCTTCAGAGACTAAGATGCGAGTATAATCTGCAAATAAAATTGGAGTAGTGCCTGGGGTAAAGGCACATGAGAGTTATTTATGTTTGATTTTTCCCGNGGTTAAGATTTAATTTGTTTGCAGTAAACTGTACATTTTGCTCTGTAGATGTTCTGTCCGTTTTTTGCATAACAACATTTACTGAGTCTTCAGAGACTAAGATGCTAGTATAATCTGCAAATAAAATTGGAGTAGTGCCTGGGGTAAAGGCACATGAGAGTTATTTATGTTTGATTTTTCCCGGTTCAGAGTACAATGAAGTAGTTTTTCATTTGATCCACACTTATTGATGTCTGTTTGAAAGGTGTGATTTTATAACTTAATTCGTTGTACCTTAGAATCCAGAAAAACTTTAATTTTTCTATAAGTAAGTTGTAGTTTACTCAGTCAAATGCTTTAGTGAGGTAGCAAAAGATTCCATTAGATGGAATCTTTTTATTAATTGTGTTGAGAAAGCAATTTGTTAGTTTGAAAAATGCATCAATTGTTGAGGCATTTTCCTTAGCTAAATTGACAATTTGATANACACTTATTGATGTCTGTTTGAAAGGTGTGATTTTATAACTTAATTCGTTGTACCTTAGAATCCAGAAAAACTTTAATTTTTCTATAAGTATGTTGTAGTTTACTCAGTCAAATGCTTTAGTGAGGTAGCAAAAGATTCCATTAGATGAAATCTTTTTATTAATTGTTTTGAGAAAGCAATTTGTTAGTTTGAAAAATGCATCAATTGTTGAGGCATTTTCCTTAGCTAAATTGACAATTTGATAAAATTTTATGATTCTCAAAATCTTGCAGCTATCTCCTGTTAATTAGTAATTCAATTACTTTTGAAAAGGAGATAAGAAGTTTGATAGGTCTATAATTGCTTACTTCGATCTTATTACCATTCTTAAACAATGGTGTTACCATAGGCCATTTGCATCTGTCTGGAAACAATCCTGTATTGAAGACAGCATTACAAGTATGGCTTAATGGAACACTGAACTCGAAAGCAAATTGCTTTAATAACATACAGCTAATGCTATCATAGCTACTCGATAATTTTGGTTGCAAAGAATTGATTGTTTTCTCCATTTCTTTTCGATCTGTGAATGTAAAAGATATAGCAGGTTTTTCAGTACCCTGGAGTGTAGGAAGTTGGTATATATCTTGCTTAATATTTTTGTTAATAATTTCTTCTACGACATTTAAGTAGTATGAATTNCATCATAGCTACTCGATAATTTTGGTTGCAAAGAATTGATTGTTTTCTCCATTTCTTTTCGATCTGTGAATGTAAAAGATATAGCAGGTTTTTCAGTACCCTGCAGTGTAGGAAGTTGGTATATATCTTGCTTAATATTTTTGTTAATAATTTCTTCTACGACATTTAAGTAGTATGAATTAAATGTATCTGCGACTAATTTAGGGTGTCGTGGACCACTCCTGGGTGGTCTGGCACGGCCACTGTCATCACGTCATCGGCCCACAGTCGCTGCACGAGTGCGGCCCACAGAACATGCACGTTGTGCTTCCCGATGCGTGTCCGCATCGTTCACTTAGGAATAGGCCATGACCCGATACCGAGTGATCCAACCGAGTGCCTGTAGTGTCCCTAGATAGATATGTGTAATTAGGATAGGAATCAAGTGTTAGAAGGTGTATTAAATAGCATTACAATTTATCGCCCACTGGCAAATGTTCGTGAAATTCGCCCTTAAGGGATTGCGAAGTAACCACAGAATAAATGCATGCCATGTGCATATTTAATTAGATATAGAGTAGCAAAGCTAGGGTATTAGAAGTGTTCTATATAATTTTCCGAGTGCAATTGTGTGTCTAATCAAGCCAATTAGTGGCAGGGGAATTAATTTGTCTTTCTTTCAACCTGACCATTCCGGTCGTAGAGTGCCCCAAAACTTAACAGGCCTAAATTATTACATCATGCTCTGCATGACGCAACATACTCATATTTTGTATTTAAATTAGTGCTTAAGCATGAACTATGAACTCTCCTCAAGCTAAGGGATGGCCATTCCGAACGTTGAAGGGCTCTATTGTAGGTATGTTTAACGTTTTTATATAATGAGGTCAGTAAACTAAGATACCTCGCGGGATGGCGCGAGCTCCTGGAGAGGACGCAGTTCGCCTGCACTCCCCCGTCAGTCTGATTCCATGGGTCTTAGGTACTGCAAGGGCATCGCATCGAGGGGGACTTTCATACTTTTTTCTGAACACTTAACTGCAATAGGTTAATGTAATTTACGGGAACTTTTATTTAGTTTACCAACAGTCTTCCCCACGTTCGCAGTTACCCTCCATAAGCTTAATTTACCGACCCCGGAGGTTAAATTACTATTCTAATTTTTTTTCGTGCCATTCTTGGCCTTTTTGTACAGTAATGGCCACTGGCAGGCCTTGGGAGTCAGGTCCGCCTTAATTTGCACTGTATACATGTGTACACTATTCGCCAATACAATTTACTTGAATTAACATAAACTTGTGAGTTCTCATTTTAGAGCTGTACTTCGGGCGCTAGCCCTATCCAGAAAATCATCGATGCCTCAAGGAGGTATACTTCATTTATAAGGTAAAAGGTAATATTGAGGTGTGCTGGCGTGCCTGAATACCCCGGCTATATATCACGTTTTCCTGTAAATTTGTACCATGTGTGTCAGGGGATACAGCCACGTAATCTTTCGGCCCACGATCCTGAGAACTGTGACTTCGCGCTAACCCTGTGAGCTATTCTATTCGAAATGGGATTATTGTGTAATATTCTAAATTTTTCTTATAATAGTTGCCGGACGACGTCCACATTACTATACCCGACCGCTCAGGTAACGTTAAGGGTCTGAGGATATACAGTTATTTAATTTAAGGTTTACAACTCGAAATTGCTCTGTTGTTCTTTCTGTTGTGTTTTTTTTTTACAATATTCCATGTAGCTTTTATTTTGTTTTGAGAAATCAGAATGACCTTACAGAAAAAAAAATTTTTTGCAGATTTTATGACTTTACTCAAAATTTGCAGTATTTCCTGTAGTGATTCATAGTGTCGGGGCTGCTGCTGGTTCTGGCGATCTTGTACGGGTTTCTTTTGATTTCGCAGGACATTTTTATTCCTTTGGTAAGCCATAGATTTTTTTTTGGATCATCTTATGTAATGCGTCTGCAACGTGTCCTGTACACCATTCTGTGATTGTGTCGAGCTGTCAATCTTGTGGCAGTGCCATGCTGTTGAACATGGATGACTACACATTTAAAGAGTATGGTATNTTGTGTCGAGCTGTCAATCTTGTGGCAGTGCCATGCTGTTGAACATGGATGACTACACATTTAAAGAGTATGGTATGTCGAAATTAGTTTAGTGTACGGCGAAGTGTAGTGTGAAGGAAGAGCTGCAGGTCAGCTGTATAAAAGCTCATTTTCCACACTACCGGACACCATCGCATTTCACCATCTCCAGAGTTGGTCGCCGATTCTGGGAAATGAGTACATAACCACCAGCAGGGTCGACTGTGATGCACCAAAGCAGTGACATATCCCTGTACTTGAAGAGGCCGCACCACCAAATAGCTGAAGAGAATGTGTTGGCAAGTACGAGGAAGATTACAAATGCTCTCTCTGTGAATCAAAACACAATCACACATGTAATTCATGAGCAGCTGCTACATCTGCACCACCCCCAAAAGATCCATGCCGTGGGTCTAGCAGATTTTGCACCACCACACAGGTTCTGCACATGGTTCTTGTAACATTGTGAGGTTTGGGGATGGCATTGTTCCCAGGTGAAAACAAAATTAATGTAGCTCCAGACAAATTATTAGACTATTAAGTTGGTCGCATTGCCATAAGAGCAGTTAAATGTATTTGGTTCAATGTTTTGACATGGAGACATGTATTTGGCAATTAGCTTCATCACTCTATCCTACATTCACTCGACGAACTTCTTATCTCAATGCAATCTGGTAGAAGTCAACTGGCATCATAGAATTTGATGTGAGACAAACTCACGGGACTCCGAGACCATTTAGTGTACCACAAAATAGCACCAAGCCCGACTGAGCATCATGTCTTATGACACGAACATTGGGCGTGGCCATTAGCAACAGTATCTCACCGGTGTTTGAGAAAGCACCCACTCCATCCAGAATCGCGAGAGTCAACTGACGGTTCCACTTTGATCCGACCACGTGGACGACACCAGGACAGCTTCGTGATTCGGATCCAAACTAACCAGAAGTTCCCACATAGCATTGCATATCCAGTGGATGTCATTNCCAGGACAGCTTCGTGATTCGGATCCAAACTAACCAGAAGTTCCCACATAGCATTGCATATCCAGTGGATGTCATTATAAAATCCACAATATCTTAAAATCCTGAAGTGAATCTCCTATGGATATCCTTAGGATATCTAGTTGTATATATCAGTTTTTTACACCTACTTGTTATCCATTAAATGGTACAAAACCACCATTGACGATTTCATATGGTAAGTAACTAAATCTAAAATGTCTTTAGGTTATCCAAAATATTTATAAAAGTTTTTGGATATTGGGTGGACATTTGGATATATTTTGGCAGTCTTTTGGATACAACTTTGCTATTCATGGATGTACCTGGATATCCTGAATGCCAGTAAGTGACATCCATTAGCTACTCTTTGGATGTATATGTGCTATATGGATGTCCTCTCACTCAGCGCTGCGCTGTCAGGGCATAGCACATGTGATGGCGACACCAGGCTTCCTAGGGCACCTTATTAGGGCATGTACGAACAACCAATTCCATTGCACACCAACAGTTTAAGAGTGTTAGTGGCCCCCAAAAGCAGAGTCAAGTAATTCCCATTTTACCCGAAGCGAACACCATAGGTGTAAATTGTTTTTCAATGTAATTCAAAATGTATCAAAAGTGAAGTGCAACGATTTCAGAATTGGGGCATGAGTTTCACCCGTGAACATATAAGTTTCTGCCCCTACAGGCATCACTTGACTAGGGTCAAAGCAATTTTATTGTTTATCTTTTTCTATAGTAGAAGTAGAAAGGTATATTTTTTATTTTCAGCCGCCATATTGTCTACACTCTCGCTTAGACACGTTCTCAGCCAAACATCCTATTAAACCTAACAACAAAAAAGTGTGTTGTCATGAATATTTTAGTAGTGTATATAGATCTTAAAGAATAAAATTTTTTGTTAGGGCCAATGTCAAATCACAAATTAGTCAAGGAAATTTTCCCAATCACACACTGTATCAATTAAGGACTCAACCAAACTTTTAGTTTTTTTAATGCTCACATATCATGTGACTTCCAGCATCTTCATGGCAAGTGGCCAGAATGACGATGGAAGTAATTTAGTTTGGAGAGGTTAATCATCGGAGTAGGCCACGCAGTCAGCCACTCCTGGGCACTTCAAAACTTATCTTTGTCCATAATCGAGAACAGTAGTATTTTACTTTTATCAACATGGATCATCATAATTAATGTAATTTCATCGCCCGTGAGGAGCGCCTTCCACATATTGCAGTCTCATTGCCACATGAGCTTAACTACACATATTTAATCCAGAAAGCACAATCTCAGTTTTCCACATTAGCCCTCGACGGGCTTAGTGCTTCGGGTCTTCTGTGTCAGAACATCAATAAATGACTCAAATCATAAGTCAAGTGGTTTCGATTACAAGCCTCGTCGCTTAACAGCATGTAGGAAGCTGAACCCACCAACCAGCCATTTTCAGGGTTTTTGTGTGTTTTCAGTGTAAAATGTATTTTCATTAGTGTTTAGTTGTCATGTAGAGTGAGTGACCTTACAGCTCTGCAGTTAATTAATTCAAATAATCATAACTGTTCACCTGACAACGGGCATCTGCGGTGGTACTGGGCTGACAGCTACTGACATGGTGTAATTATTTCATCTTCATTTAAGACATAGAGGACCGGGAGAACAGCTGAGCCACCTGGGTGATACGGCCACGTCCCACAACAGCAGAGCTGCCTGTAAGAAACCAACAAGTTGTCTCTGGTGAGTGTTTCTGCCAGAACTTTGCACAAACAACAGTGTATCCATGATGTCTTCTTACCATCCTCTACCCCGACTTCAAATCAAATAAAGATGAGGTAGACCGATTATTCGTCTTCTCCTCATGTACCCAAAATTGACATACCCCAAAGCAACACAGTGGTATTATGGCATCTCCAAATTGACTGCACTGAGTGCATACTCACCATGCCCTGAAAACTGGAAAAGTGTAATTATTATGTGATTTCCCGAAGCGAGTTCTTATTTGTCGACATTTGCACTCAAACTGCAGCACTGGCTCTGGAGACAGTACTGCAAAAATTACACTTAATGCACACTTTTTCAGTGCAGTCGACAATTGGAAGATGGAAAACGACTACTCTCAGTGCACATTCCAGTAATTGGAAACTCTTACAGTGCGCACTCAGTGCAGTCCAATTCAGTAATTGGAAGATGCTATAAGTCANTATTTCATCTTCATTTAAGACATAGAGGACCGGGAGAACAGCTGAGCCACCTGGGTGATACGGCCACGTCCCACACCAGCAGAGCTGCCTGTAAGAAACCAATAAGTTGTCTCTGGTGAGTGTTTCTGCCAGAACTTTGCACAAACAACAGTGTATCCATGATGTCTTCTTACCATCCTCTACCCCGACTTCAAATCAAATAAAGATGAGGTAGACCGATTATTCGTCTTCTCCGCATGTACCCAAAATTGACATACCCCAAAGCAACACAGTGGTATTATGGCATCTCCAAATTGACTGCACTGAGTGCATACTCACCATGCCCTGAAAACTGGAAAAGTGTAATTATTATGTGATTTCCCGAAGCGAGTTCTTATTTGTCAGCATTTGCACTCAAACTGCAGCACTGGCTCTGGAGACAGTACTGCAAAAATTACACTTAATGCGCACTTTTTCAGTGCAGTCGACAATTGGAAGATGGAAAACGACTACTCTCAGTGCGCATTCCAGTAATTGGAAACTCTTACAGTGCGCACTCAGTGCAGTCCAATTCAGTAATTGGAAGATGCTATAAGTCANCATTCCAGTAATTGGAAACTCTTACAGTGCGCACTCAGTGCAGTCCAATTCAGTAATTGGAAGATGCTATAAGTCACATGCTCAACAATGATCGTGTTAGTTTATATCTTAATTTTTAAATAACTGACGTGTGTTGCATCCCTACTTCCTTTGCCCATTTGTCCTGCTATACCTGCATCAGCTGTCAAGATCTCGCTGTTAAGAGCACCCCAAATCTCTTCATTTCACTTCACTTCACTTCTCTGATGCAGCTGTGATATGCCTTCTACTGGAGGAGACAGTCAGAATGTGGCTGTTACTCCTCCGCGAATCTTGCCTCGGCGCAGTGTACCAGGATTGCACCCTACCTGCATGTCGTCCGAGGCACTATCGGAGGTAGGTGACCATCACACGTAAATGCCCTCAAGAGAAAACTTTTGAGGGTATAATAATTTGGCCCTACCACTATCACCAAATAACCCCCTAGTAAAGTTGCCACTGGGGAAATTAATGCAACGTGGGGGCCACAATGGCTCCAGAGTTCCAGCAACCCTCTCGGTGCGCCGCTACACATGTTACTTTCCAGTGTATGCATGTGCTGGCAGTGTGAATGCGTCCTAACATCAAGGAAATTTTCTTAACATACCATCACTTAGAAATTCAGCCCAAAGAATTTTGGCTGACCGTTCTTATCGTTTTATAGTTATTCAGGCATGGCTGTACTGTGTACCATATAGGAAGACCACTTTTTGACAGCTCGGCGAAAGTAGCGCAACTGTTTACATCTGACTACTTCTGACTACATATCCTTCCGCCATGAAATGATCGGCCACATGACTGGTCTGGCGAGTAAGCACGTTTAGGAGGTCCTGCCTCGTGCAGCAATTGATAAACTACTTGGGTGGTGCGGCAGGCAGCGAGAGAGTTCTCGAAACGAAGTTTGGAGTGTGTTTGTACAGTCGTTCGTAAACGTAATGTAACAAGAAGGGTAGGAACGCATAGAGGGGAGCAGCGGGAAGACGTGAGTGAAAAACACATTACAGGTATGGTGTGCTAGTGCGGCGGGAGTGCGGTGTCCCACTCTTCGGAAATAAGGAACGGGTTTTCGGAGAACATGCTTAGCAAAAGAGCCAATAGATTGCGTGCCCAACAGATTTTTCGACGATAACTAGCGTCTTTGTAAAGTAGACTGTTGGTCTATTACTGACTGGGAACGAAACATATTTCAAATATATTTCGCCAAATTATTAGAGAAAATAATTCAACAGTATTATGCAATATTTCTGAGTGCTTTTGGAATTAATATCAAGTAAATAAGGAAAGCGGATTTAGAGAGGGCGGTATAAAAACGTGAAAAATGTTTCGAGATTGTGTTTAATTTCTATACTGGTTGTTTTATTGTACATTACATTTTAATCACCTATACATTGCTATTTTATCCCGAAGTTTAGTTTCTAAAACTAAAAACTGCTGTTTTATGCTCACGTAAAATATAATGTATTCATTAACCTTGGAACTCTTTCTTATAGTGCATTTTCAGCTGGTCTAATGTGCGTCGGCAGTGCACTCAGAATAGCCAATGTAATATTAACTTTTGTTCGTTCGTGCATCAGCTGATATAGGATTTTTAAATGGCACGTTGTTTGTTTTGAATATATCAAGTACCACTAACTGACTGTCACAATGTGGCCTTCTTATATGAAATGAACTATACCTACATCCCTCCTGGAGTAAAAGTGGACTTGCCCAGCTGGTGCCACCCGATCCCACTTTATTATATTGAAAGCATGAGATTGTAATTATTTTGTAAATTCATTATTGCAGGATTAATTATGTTTCTAATCCAATGAATAAGGAAATGGATTGGAAAAACAACTCCGATGCATTTATAAATTACGTTGCCCAGTAAATGTAGTGCCAATACACTTTTTATTTTTCAACAATCTATTTATGTAAATCAATGTGTTTTATAATTGTGAGTGATGTTATATAAGTGTAATTTTTTCTTTTCTCATTAGCTATTTGTATTTTATTGTCTCTCTCGTTCGCTTTTTGGCCTGAGCTCTTGGTGGGTCTCCACGATTTTCTTCAATTAGTCTTCTAGTGCTGCAGGGGGTGGACATGCGTCGCGTGCCTCTGGGCCTTCACCGTTTTTGCCTTCAATCACCACATAGCTGCAATAGTAATTCTGTATTACGGTACCTTTATTTAATTCTCCTCACTC
This sequence comes from Clitarchus hookeri, assembly GCA_002778355.1. Lineage (NCBI taxonomy): Eukaryota > Metazoa > Arthropoda > Insecta > Phasmatodea > Phasmatidae > Clitarchus > Clitarchus hookeri. The sequence continues at coordinate 408,578 of NQII01000644.1, forward strand.
AGTTGCAGCACCACCGTTACGACCTGCAAGCTCAAATGCATCGGGACCGTATTCAAAATGTAATCTGTCTATCGGCCACACACTGTTTTTATACCGCATTTGTTTCCAATTAATTGCAGACATTGGGAAACATGTATGTGCCTCCCAGGAGGGTTACTGCAGTAAGTAAAATAAGCAATACTTCATATTTTATTTTATATTACTGCTGGTTGCTTCATGGCCACGCCATTTTTGGGAAATCTATTCACTGAACCACTGCACCTCACAAGTGATGTAATTATTGAGTACGTAAATTTTATCGACGTGAGATGGCCGTAATACTTTCACCCGGAAATTAGCGACATGGGAGGAGGCCTACATCTTTACTAGACAGGCACACAGGTATACTCTCCCAACAATAGGATGTCATCATGGGTGCAGGGTGAGTCCAGGAGCAGCCAATTGGGCGAATGCCCCCCCCCCCCCNTCAAGAGAAGAGTCTGTGCTCAACTGAGCTGGTGCAATTATTATCCTATTTATTCTAAAACAACCTTCTTAAACTGCCATCGCAATTCCACAACATCTGTCACCCACTCCTGAGACCACGACCGCCTGTCATAAGAAGCTCTATTATATTCATAAAATACCTTGAATTAAATAAAACTGCTTTACCAATATGTTAGAGCAATCGTACAAACCTTTTGAAAGTATTTGTTTACTAAACAGTATTCCAACNAAAACTGCTTTACCAATATGTTAGAGCAATCGTACAAACCTTTTGAAAGTATTTGTTTACTAAACAGTATTCCAACTTCAGATCCACTGAGTATCACGTTTGCTAGTTGTGTTGGCAGAAATTCAGTTCAATCAAAGAGACAATGATAGTGCGTAATCAGCCAGATCTCTCTACCTCATCTTTGTTCTGTTATTGTCATACCCGAACTCACACTGAGTGCAGAATTTTTTAGTTTCCAAGGCGACTGCACTGAAAAAGTGCTTACTGAGTGCTTTTCCGTACTGTCTNGTGCAGACTTTTTTAGTTTCCAAGGCGACTGCACTGAAAAAGTGCTTACTGAGTGCTTTTCCGTACTGTCTCCAGTGGAGTGCGCACCCAGTGCAGTCTCGCATAACTCATTACATTTCCCTCCGACTCTATGGGCATAGGTTATTTATCTTTGTGGCTTTGGTTTCATAAAAAAATTAAAGGAAAAGCACAAATGCCGCGAAAGTTAAAAATTAAAAGCGTGGTGCCAAACACGGAAACAAGAGTTATTGAAAAATTAATATATTGTGTGTAATGAACTTATTGCACATGACAGAAAATAATCAACTTTGTTGGCAGCAAACGTAACAACAAACTTAAAAGGTTTATGTTTCATGTTGGGTTATGGTCAGGGGTATTGTACTCTTTTGTGATATTGGTAATAAGGTTGAAAAGAGAAAAAGTGTCATTGAAGTGTTTAAAGTGATTAATATATAAAATTTGGTACTTAAAAATTGAAAAAAAAAAATAAAGATAAAAAAAAATTATATATATATATATCCTATTTAGGTGAATTATACTAGGCCTACATATAGTAAATGTACTACACAGCCTCTTAAACGATACCAGGAAAGCGTACTCTGTATTAATAGTACTTTACGTAAACCTTAATCCTGTGGTCACATTAATTTGTTAATCATATGAGCTAAGATTAGAGATAGGGGGTGAGCTATGAACAAGGAAATTGTGTGGTAAATGGATGGCTTGGCCCAGAGCATTCGCGTGTTGAATAATGGGTAGCAGTAGCTGTTTTTGTATAAACATTGCTCATGGTAGAATGTGTTTGAATGTGTGAAAGGTTTGGTTTGCAGGAATTTGTAATTAATTGAATTAAGCCATGCATGGATACAGCGGTGTTTGTAATCCTGACATCAAATGATGTTGCTGTAGCGTCAATTTTCCAAAAAAAAAATATTGTCCGTAAGACAGATAAGGCGCTGTCTTGAATGTCGCTGTTTGCCACAGAAGGGCTGAACAGAATTAAAAGCAAATAAAACAAAGTTTTTTTGTGCATTTTTAAATAATTAAAATTGTGAAGATGCTGTAGAATAAACCTGTAATCACGTAGTGATTTGCAGTTGCACTAAAATCACCCCATAATCTATGGTTCTGAAAATCTGGAAGTAACAATGAATGGTCTATACGTGTGGCCTTCAGCATTCACTATTGCTCGCACTCCAGGAAGCAGAGTGATGTAGATTTGCATTTGATCACTTTTCTGGAGCTAGTAGTACTTGGTACAGTTTGGAAAGGCAGCATGTTAAAACAATATTTCTCTTTGTATATGAATGAGGTTACCAAAAAAATACGTACTAATTGTTGAACTTTGTGTATTTTTTCTTTACAACTTTTTTTGCTACCAAATTAGTTTGATATCTTTAAAGCCATATTTGCCCTTTGAAAGTTAAATTGTCAATATAGAAAAGAAAAAGAAACAAGGATTTATAAAAAGTTGCAATAACCGATAACACAACACAATTGATACTATTTGTTGGTTTTAGCTGCCATGAACTAAACTATGGTATCTGGCATATGTGCATGTTGATGTTAATACTACTTAATAACAGTTACTACAAAAGGTGAATAATTTTCGGGTTTTTCGCTGGAAAAAATTACTTTAATTTATTGGATTCTATTAACGTAAAAATAAACGCTGGGTAATTATTAAAAATAGGGGCTTTTCTAAAAATAAAATAGAAAATCACGTAAAGTGGTATGTTTCCGCTCTAATTACACAGAACACAAATTTACCAGGGACATTAATGTATTACCAATACAAACCACAAATAAGATAGTGGGGAGGGTTATGAAGATCAGGGAAATTGTGGGGTAAAATCACAAAAAATACAAAAACACCTCAATTTTACATTTGCCCATGTACCCACCTAACCTAAATTAATCTAACCCCATGATGAGTGAATCACTATTTTACATTTTTAATCTAACCTAGGATTGTAGGGTTTTAATCTAACCTAAGATTTAGTCTATTCTAGGATTTTAGGGTTTTAAAGTNTAGTCTATTCTAGGATTTTAGGGTTTTAAAGTAACAGTAAAACACACCAGAAGTACATGAATTAACTGACTTAGGTAGACGGCGGGTACAATTCCACTGTCCTCTGTCAATTGAATTACCGTTGTGCATGACGTGCACCTTACCTCTCGACAAAACACCATGATTTACTAAAACATCCAAGTAACACCCGCCACATAGACGACTGTAACGCACAGAAACACTCATACTAGCACCCTCCATTCTACAATCACAAGCCTTCACACAGTCGGATTCGGACTTCTCAAACCATGCACACATAATATTCCACTCACCGCGAACTGCACTGTATCCCATACAATGGTTTACTAAGCTATCGTCTTCACGTCCAGAGCCGATAGGTGGCGTTAGCACACTTACATGGCTCTTCAACATGGCGTCCGGCGTAAACAAAGCAGCCGAACTGCTCGTACTTTTATCTGTTTTATTTAGTATTTAGTATGTTCTACTTATTTTACCATTACGCCCTCCTCCATATTAAAAAGGTAAGCTGTGCAGAACACATTTATGTTACTTTTGTGGGTCTACGACATTTCCTTCAGAAAAGACGCTATTCTTAATAATTACCGAAATCTGAGCATTGTCATAATATATTTCTTTATGTTTCATACCATAAGGAATATTAGTATGCACATTACAAATGTCACTATTTTGATTACATTAGATGTCTTAACTCTACTGGATACGCAGGAAATGTGTCAGAATATTTTAGGTTAGACATTAAAACAACATGGCTCCCACAGAAGTTGCAAGGACGTCGTCCACTCTCCCTCTCATGCTCTTTCCTTTGCGTTTGGACTCTATGGAGAGGGTCTCTGTGATGTCAAGAGTGGTTGTTAGTACTCGCTTGTCTAATTGAGACATGGCCGTAGTGCTGACTGCTGATTATGTATTATGTTGCTGCGTACTTCATAAAAACTGCTGGAAGTTAATCCACTTCTTACAGTGTTTGGAGTATGCTGTANTGTATTATGTTGCTGCGTACTTCATAAAAACTGCTGGAAGTTAATCCACTTCTTACAGTGTTTGGAGTATGCTGTACAGCAGTGTACACATTTGTTGAAGACAACAACATTACATGACCAGAATTTTTTTTGTGAAGTCAACAACTTTCAGAGCGATGGGATGGTAGTTAGTGTCCACTCTATAACACTGCAGGGAGGGACTTGCAAAGTATTGGCCGACTATGGCACCTGACACAGGAGATCGGCTTCTTGTACTGGCTACACTCACTATAAACTGAAATTTTGCACCTGCTACAGCTTTTTGTACAACTCGTAGGTCCTGTCAACTTTGTACTTTCACTGCATGATTGTACACCATGCAACATGAAACCCTTAATAGTTTGCTTTTGTGACTTTGTATGTACAAAAACAGGCTGCGACTTTCATGTTTCCTGTTTGTACATAAATTTTCTCCAGTTATAGTAATTTTCACATGGCTGTATTACGTACTCTGATAACTTACTTTTATTTGCAAATGAATTGTTTCTACAGAAATGAAAATAAATTCTTCTTTACATGTTATTGGAGAGGGATCCACAGAACACAAGTGAACAGATTTTTGTAAACTTGGTACGCTGTGATACAGTGTAGTAAGTGCNTTGGAGAGGGATCCACAGAACACAAGTGAACAGATTTTTGTAAACTTGGTACGCTGTGATACAGTGTAGTAAGTGCAGTTTGTGGTGGCAGATGGCAGAGAGCCCAGAACTCGAGCAACGGCCGAGAAGTCGAGAAGCTGCGGTGGCCGGGGGATCCGAGGACGTTGAGGTGCGGACTCCTGCCCCCAGACCGAGGAAGAAACACACGGCAAGCAAGCGTGACGGTGGCTCCGCTCCAGCCCGCAGGAAGAGGCGCAGCAAGAGGTCACAGGATGAACCCCATCAACGTGGCACGCAGTCGGAGACGGTGATAACCACGGTGCTGGGCGACCTGCAGGACGACATTGTGGAAGGTCTGGTGGGGGACATAGAACCGGGAGGTGAGTGTCGGATTATTGTTATTTACCATATCTCTGATAAGATATTTAACTTGGAGACATCCTCCACCTGTGCCGATGTCTGTCATGTACCCTCTCCTTCATACTGTACCCTCTCCTACACTAGTCATCCATCTTTCTCGTAGTGATNGCCGATGTCTGTCATGTACCCTCTCCTTCATACTGTACCCTCTCCTACACTAGTCATCCATCTTTCTCGTAGTGATATAGTGAGTTCTCAGATGTTTTGTTAATTTCTACTCCATTTTTATTCACATTTTCCATTCACCATTTGCCTATACCCATACCCAGTTAAACCATTTTGCACCCCTTTTCAGCATTATCATTACTTATCATCCATGACTTAGAAATACTCTTTTCTTCTTAAATGTTTTATGTGGCTCGAGGTATCTTCAATGTTTGAAGCCTAGAAACGTGATNTTAGAAATACTCTTTTCTTCTTAAATGTTTTATGTGGCTCGAGGTATCTTCAATGTTTGAAGCCTAGAAACGTGATATTGTATTGTATGTCTCTGAGTTGTATTAAAGTTTCTGTATTGGAATTTGCATACTTAAAATTAATTCATAATATAAAGTAGACAATGCATAAATACTTGTGCATTTTCTACTTTTTATAATGTAATCAGTAGCCTAGTGGCCTATTCCCGCCATATAAAATGAATTGAAAGTTTCAGTTGAGTAACGTGTTCATCATAAACATTTATTTGATTCATGGATGATGCACAAGAATANAATTAATTGAAAGTTTCAGTTGAGTAACGTGTTCATCATAAACATTTATTTGATTCATGGATGATGCACAAGAATTGTACGAGAGTGCAGTTTGAGACATGTGGATGTACGTTTTGACATCCCATTTAAAGTAACACACATACAAGCATATCCACAAATGTTACGTATTATGTTATTAACTATAAAAACATTATCTTGTTTTTTACAGTACTAACCCACAACAGCCTTTAAAAGTTACTGTGTTTCACTTTTCATTCCAGAGTCATGGACAAATTGCAGGCACAAAAATAGGTTTAAAGGGAGCTCTATTCAAAAATATTGAAACACTTCATTTCCAAAATAATTTTGGGTCATATTGAATTTTATTGAGATAGGAAGATAGAATGTGTGAGGTTAGGATTTAATTAACAAATTATGTTACTAAAAATTCTGGGTGCCGTCATGTATCTGAAGGGAATTTTGATAACTGTTTGGAAGAGAAAAATTTTGAACCATAAGAAAATCAGTGCATTCTTTTATTTTCTTAAATAATACCTACTTATGCATATTGATAGTAAATATTGGCGTCTGGCTAGTTCAGTTGGCAGAGCACAAGACTCTCAGTGTCACAGTGGGTTCATGTCCCACATTGGGCATCAAACATTTCCTGTACTGTTAGGTTTTAGAAAAAAATGTGTACCTCTAGGTTATTCCTAGAGGTATTCTTTCTGAGCAGGAAATTTGTGTTGATAATAAAATAAATGAAAATAATGTGGTTTTGAATGTCGTGGTGGAATTGAAACTGTAAGTTAAGTATAGTGTACGGCATAGCAGTGATACAAACCATATATGCATACGAAGTTCCTTAGGCACATAGATGACATTACACAGAGTAAACTCTTAAAATAAATTGGTTGGTAATTTCTTGCTTTTGAAGTTAATTAAGAATCAACTCAAACTTAAATTAAATGTGCATTCATTAAACAAACAAAAAAAAAAAAAAAAAAANGTCACAGTGGGTTCATGTCCCACATTGGGCATCAAACATTTCCTGTACTGTTAGGTTTTAGAAAAAAATGTGTACCTCTAGGTTATTCCTAGAGGTATTCTTTCTGAGCAGGAAATTTGTGTTGATAATAAAATAAATGAAAATAATGTGGTTTTGAATGTCGTGGTGGAATTGAAACTGTAAGTTAAGTATAGTGTACGGCATAGCAGTGATACAAACCATATATGCATACGAAGTTCCTTAGGCACATAAATGACATTACACAGAGTAAACTCTTGAAATAAATTGGTTGGTAATTTCTTGCTTTTGAAGTTAATTAAGAATCAACTCAAACTTAAATTAAATGTGTATTCATTAAACAAAAAAAAAAATAAAAAAGTTGCAGTTGGAAAATTTAAATTCAGTATTCTTTATAAAATGGAAATTTTCATGGGTTGAGTTTTCTATTTAAATATTTGCCAATGTGACACTAAAATTGAAAGTTTAATTGGTATTAAAAATGTCATAATGCCTAGCTTGTTATGTGAGTAAGTTGTAATTGTTCACAAGCTCAAATGATTCAAAATTGAATTTACTTGTAGAACTCTGATATTGGCTCTTTCCCAGGGTAATATAAAACCAGAACAAGATTGGCTTGAATTAGCTGGGAAGTCATACAGTGGGTGAACTTTAATATTATATATAATATTTTGCCGCTTCGGACTTCATGAAAAATTTGCCCGCATGGTCATGTCATCATGCACCCTTGAAGTGTCTATTTTTATTCATTCAACACACAGATTTATTACAAAAACTGTATCAAAAATGAGAGTATGACTTACACATGTGTGTCAGTCATGGTTGATGTAAACTTTCTCCCGCTATACTGACAGATCAAAAGGTCCATCAGCATTAATGGTTTTGGGAACTTTAAAATGGCGTACTACATTAACTGTCGAAATGTATTTTCAACTTTTAATATAATTTCAACAGAGTATATTAATACATAAGAAACTTTAGTTGGAAATTAAAATACTTAAATATCGTGACATTTCAGCAGGTTTTAGAAACGTTACCATAACATGATTAAATTACGATTTATACAAGAATGGCCTATGTGATGTACATCCAAACCCCATAAAACATATGGAAATAATGTAATAAATTGTAAGATTTCAAATGATAAATTATTTTCTGAGACCACCAAATGTAAGTGCTCAACTTCCAGGAATCCCTATGCCTCCAATGGGCTCCTCAAATGGCAACACGGTATACGTGCAGCGCGTGCGCGGCTTCTCGCAGGCAACGCGGGAGAAGGTGCTGTGTGCTGGCCCGGCTCCTGAGGAAGGAGTTGGAGGGGGAGGGACAGTGACGACGCCCCTCGGCACGGCCATCGCCATCCAGGAGCACCTCCGGCCCTTCTACACCCTCTGCCACGGCCTGCTTGGGGGACTGGCGCTCTCTCTTCTACTCATGGTAACTGCAGCACTAGTTGCTGAACTGTTGCTCTGTATGCACATTTAGACAAATGTTTTAGTCAATCAGTAGTTACATAAATTACAATATACTTAATAAGTACATAACATAAAAACATTAACAGCGTATAAAATAATATTCGACCTGTATCAAAATTCATATTCCAACTACATTTAAATTAGTAAGTTCTTGAAGATCATAACAAATGGTTTTCTTGAACCCATGAAAACAACATACTACCAAAAGTTATTAATTGCAATGTCTGAAAACTATTAAGTAGTGTGCTACAAACAGAGTGGGTAGTAACAGGCAAAATNGCCTACTTGGGGGACTGGCGCTCTCTCTTCTACTCATGGTAACTGCAGCACTAGTTGCTGAACTGTTGCTCTGTAGGCACATTTAGACAAATGTTTTAGTCAATCAGTAGTTACATAAATTACAATATACTTAATAAGTACATAACATAAAAACATTAACAGCGTATAAAATAATATTCGACCTGTATCAAAATTCATAGTAAGTTCTTGAAGATCATAACAAATGGTTTTCTTGAACCCATGAAAACAACATACTAACAAAAGTTATTAATTGCAATGTCTGAAAACTATTAAGTAGTGTGCTACAAACAGAGTGGGTAGTAACAGGCAAAATNCAAAAGTTATTAATTGCAATGTCTGAAAACTATTAAGTAGTGTGCTACAAACAGAGTGGGTAGTAACAGGCAAAATGGGGAAAACCTGGAAATGTGTGGGAAATTTTTTTAACTTCAGGGAATTTAAATAAATTTTAAAAGTATTGTATTTAAGAAAAGAATAAATATTAAGTGCATGTAGGATTTCTACTACTTAATGCCACATGCCATATGGTGAATGGTACTGTGCATTATTTTGGTTTGTTTTGCATTTGTAGGAAGATTTAAAAACTTAGGGCAATTTTGTGGTTTTGTGTATTTGTTGTACTGACATATTCTTGTGGCTGAATTGTTTTCTTGTAGATAAAACAGGCATTGACATAATAGAAAATGTTATTTTATGATCCTGCAAATAAAATATTAATCTGAAATAATAATTCAAAACACTTGTAGTGGTTTTCAATTAATTGCTACTTTGTATTATGTCTTAGCTTTGTATTGCAACTTTTGTTCTAACCCTGAGAAAACACTCATTTCCTCTCTGCGTCATCTTTTTTGATGTGTTCACTTTGTATTTGTTTGTTTGTTTGTTTTATTGCATCTGTAAGATCTTTTTCCTGTACAAAGATGTTGGACAAGTCAAATTACAGTGTATAAAGTTTATACACTGGACGGACACACACACGTCAGATTGCACGTACATACATAATTTCTTTTCTTCATAATATTTTAATAGATTTTTCAGTAATTTAAATTTATTTTATTGCATAGAAAAACATTGCTAATAGCAGGCAATGTTAGTGCTGCTACCCATTAAAAGTTTTGTAATTTTTGAGGTAGTAACATTAAAAATCTTTTATATTTGTTGTTGCATTTGTAGGTTAGGGAAACGTAAGAGGATGCCCAAAAAAGTCAGGGATATGTGAGGTACTAAGTTATAAGAATACTGTTAGCCACCCTGATAAAAGTCAATACTTGGGGATGAATAATAAAACATAGTTGTAGTTAACCTAACCCTCTTAAAATCAAGTTTATCATAACGTTAGTCATATATATACCATAACTCTTTTGATATAATTATTTGCATTTTTTAAACAAAAGTTCACACATTATGTACATACAAATGTATAACAGTTAATGTACCTGTACCTGTTTGTATAAACAACAGTTTATAATGGTCCAATGCTGATTTGAAAGAAAGTATTATGAATTTGCAGAGCAGATAGAAGTGGTCAAGACTAGAAAAAACTCTTCCCCATGAGCATGTGTCTAGAAGCAGAAACATTGAGATATTGGTTATTTTGTAGTGTGGTACATCTCAGAGAATCACGTACCCTTGCAAACACATCTGGCTGTTTTAAGATTTGATGAAGTACATTTGACGCCTAACTGGCTGAGTTGAATAGGGCGGATGCTTAGCTTCCCCCTAGAAGCTAGGAAGCAGGGTTCCCTTAACAAGTTGTCCCCCCACTCACCCTACTTGCTCGGTCAAGCTGGGCGGGCCATAATCTCTATGATTTTTCGTACGGCAGGCGGTGGTGCCAGTCTGAAGGACGGTCTGGTAAGGGCGCTCATTGGCACGAGATTTTAACCGGTCGAGTAGGCCAGTTTACATGTGGTTGGGCGCAAGGAACACAAATCCAACCTTCTGATAGCTGGTGTGTTGAGGCAGCATAGGTGGCAGTGGTGAAATGCACCATGGAATGGTGTACCAGGCCTCGTAGCTGCTGTCGAGGCACTGCTCCACCAGGAGGTGGGGGCACGTGCAACACTCCCCAATAAGGTGGCTAATCTCTCTCGCCTAGTGTTTCGCCCTGCGGGTGTTAGGCTTTTGCTTGTCAGAGTGTATAGTCTGGCCACTTGCGATCTTAGCTGCCTTTTTCTGGTCAGCCCGCGGTGTTTTGCCATGAGGAGAGTGGTGTAGAAACAACTGCTGCACATCAGAGATGTTTATTTTAAACTGAGATACAAATAAATGAAGAAACTCCGTTGCGTTTATTGGATGTAGTGTGTGATCATAGGTATAGGCACGGTCGTATCTAATTATGAAGTGTGATGTTGCAGCACGAGGTGGAGGTATCTAGTGTGGTCCACCCAGAAAGGAAATTACTCTTCCTGGTGCCGGTGCTGTGGGGTAAATCCCTGCTTGAGCCCTTATCAGATGAGTGGCGTTTCTAACTATCTAACTTGCTTGAATTTATGTCTCTCAATCGATGGTATTCGAGCCTTCCTTTAGCGACTTGGGTAGAGTGGCTAAAGTCCCCTGCTCCTCCTTGGGGACAATTGAGTGAGTGAAGTTACCGCTGCTGAGCTCGACAATGTTCCCCACGTGAGGCTGCTGTGGTACGTGACCTGCTCAGAGTCTGATTCTGACTGGGACCTCGAGTGTTTGCTCTCCTCAAGCCCGTGAACCCAGAAAGATTCTCTCCCCCCCCCCTCCCTTGAATCGGTGGTGACCAGAAAGGTAGCGTTACCTGCCAACAACTAAAACACCAAACTATGACACAAAATGGGATTGCCCATCTTTGGGTATTTAATTGAATGCAAGTTTGTGACGGTCGTGTGTGAGCTGGAAGTACTTGGGCAGAAGGCACACACAGTGGGCAAAGTGGTAAAAGGAAGTTGAAACCAGAAAACAAATATGGCGATGGCTGCATGGAGGGGGAAACCTTTTGTGTGTGGCCGAGCTGACCCTTGGGTACCTGACTGGCTGGGGTGACCACAGCAAGGGGATGAACCCTCCCATTCAATGGCAGACTCATCAGGGTGTGTGGATTGCCGGCTTTCATGTGGCAGTCGAAACTCAGTAGCATGTAGACGTCGTTATGACAGGAACAGAGGCATGGTGTGTCCTGGTGGCTTGCCCTAGGGGAGTGCCAGAGGCTGAGGCTGTATATGTACAAACAACTGTACTTCCGGCACGTCCAGTGTTTATATATTTTTGATAAGTGCAGTAGACATGTTAAGGTTTTTTAAGTGTCCCCATAGCTAAAAACCTGAAGGATTATGGTCAGATGATTGGAGAGGTGAAGCAAGACAGTCATACATAATAAGGAATGCTCTTGTAGTGTCATTTAGTTTAGTGTAACTTTTACTGTATTATTTTTACGTTTTTAAATATCTGCGGACAAAGCTAGTCTTGGCTTGTTTTAGTCTTTTTTTTTAAAGTCATCCTCATTGTTTTCAATGATAATATAGCTCTGCACTGGTGTATGTCTGAAGTAATAATTTGTCACTACAGTAGTACTGTATTAATTGAATTTGAAATCTTAGCAATTAATTAGTAACTAAATGGAAATTTTTGTTGTGAGACGACCACCTTTATAGTACTATGTATTTTGTCAAAATAATAATTTAACTTTTTTTATTTACAAGAAAGGTGGTATCAGCTTTGTTACTTTCTTATAAATAACCCTGATTTTGCTATGCATCTTGTTGTTTCACATGTTTTCACTGTTACCAACCATAATTTTACTGTCACATGTTGGCAAAACTGATTGAAGAATTTGTGTAATTTTGATGTACTTACTGCATGTGATTTTCTAGTCCTACAGTTCTGGCAACTTGGCAGACGAAGCCACGAGGTTCGTGGTGACACTTTCTCCCTTTATCCGTGTCGCAGGGACTGTGTTCTATTTCTTCGCTGCCGTCTGCACAGTTTCAGTGTTTGACAGGTAGGTTTATGTTGTGTTATTGTAACTGTTGTCAACCATGTTCAGGGTCCTAGGTGGCTGTGATCTCTTGCAAAGACACCAAACTTGTGGCCAAGAAAGTCAAATCCCAATGAGTTTTGAGCCACAATCCTAATTTGACTCAAAAATTTCTGAGCACTGAGTCAGTTTCCAGGTGGTCTAAAGTCTTGTGTAATCTGGACGTGTTGTCGTGTATAGCCTGTGTGTACAGCCGCAGGACACAAAACCCATAATTTAACTTTTCATAAACCATCATTGTTTTGTGGAAATAAGTTTTCTTGTATGCATTTGCCAGATCAATTTTTTATTCAAAAGCATTATACTGTTGTGTTTCATTACACTATTTGTATGCTGGTTGCTATAAATGGGTGGGTACATACATAACTTCTTAGGTTATTGACTCCTTTTCTCTTCAGTTCGGCAGCTGTTTTCCTCACCTCGGACTTAGCTATATCACTGGTCGACCGCTCACTGGAAGTGCTCCGAAAGGCACTGTCTTTACCTGAGCTCAGAGCAGTGGTACTGCGTCTTAGAGTAGGCCAGGTGTAATTGTGGAGAATGCACCAATTGTAAGTAAATGACAAACAACCTGTGTCCCCAGCCATTGTCTCTAAGACCTTGATTTTAAAAGCCACCCAAATACTATCTCCACTCCTTTGTGCCCTCTCTGACTGAGTCAAGGGCACTTCTTTAGGTACTGGGGGTAGTTGGCTGCCCAGTCGCAAGGACATGACAATTTTTTCAAGATAATAGCACTATTAAATAAAATGTGATTTACAACCGACAGAAAATACTGATACAATTCTGTAGTTGCAAGACTATTTCTCTAACACAAAACCTTTCCCAGCCCAGGCCTTTACTATGAACACATATTTCACTGTTCAAACAACCTGGTCTTGTAGGTGAAATTTTCAGCATCATTTAGGTACCGCTTTTTTTATTATTCCAAGTTTGTTTTGTTTTCCGAACCTCTAACAAACCTGCTGGATTCAGTGGGTGTAGAAAGATTTTCAGTCGGAGAGAGACAAAAATAATCTTTAGGGAAAATTTGTTGATGTAATAAAATTTATTTCCATCATTTGTTGAACTATACAAACATATTTCTATTAATTTGTGGAATGCAGAGTACAATGCTTGATACATTCATTAATTTTCTTAATGATTTCTTTGTATTTATTTTGCTTGGACAAGGAGAATGGTGGGTGGAAGTTCTCCCCTCCCCAACCGCTCCGGTTGGTTAACACTGGCTACGCTAACGCTGGGTGGGTTCCTCTGGTTGCAGCGGCCTCTGTTCCGTGACTAGCGGGGCGAGGCATGGCAGTAGACCTCCTCTTCTGCTACCAGTGTAGGATTGTTTAGTTGGGTACTTTGGCATGCTTCTTGTGTTGCAATGCCATTGGCCGTGCTGGTGCTGAGTGCGTGGGCCTCCCTTGCATGCCTGAACTATATTCTGTACCATATAAGAAGGCCACTTTTTGACAGCTCGACGAAAGTAGCGCCACTGTTTACATCTGACTACGTATCCTTCCGCCATCAGCTGATCCGTCACGTCGGGGCTGTATTTTTTATCAACACGCTGTCAGCTAATCCACTTCTCATTGTACTGTAATGCTAAACAAATTTTAAGATATTTTAAGACTGACATCTGTCTAAAAATATAAGTAGGTTATAAAAGTAAAAATATAAAATGTTAGATATTTGATAACTCTTTTTTAATTTGTCCGAGATAGTGAATTTGGGTTAAAATTTGCGAGACGGTCTGTTGTATCTATTATTACACTTTGGACGTTATAGCTAATATATTCGAGTTGGAAATATGTGACGTGGAATAACGTTAGAATTGCTTAAAAACTATTCACGCGTGTCTACGGAATCAAGGAGATGGGTTTCGAGAGAACAACATGGCGTATAATTTACGTAGACGAACGATTACCGGCCGGATATAAATGTCTTGTACTCCAAATCGTTGTAGATGAAATATATGTTACTTTAAAAATTATGCAGAACTCGTGGAAAAATATAACTATTTGCATATGTTTGTAAATTCGTTATATATCGCGCAGGAGAGAGGTTCATTTCTGGATGGTAATAGCTTGCAGAATATCCGATAGATAGCGCGCAGCACGTTACGACGAAGTTTTGAGTAACTCTCTTTATGGTCAAGAGATAGCGTATGTTTAAAGTTGATAATTCTTATGTTACAGGCTGGAAATATGTTTAAAATACCTGTTGTTTCGTCAAATTGTTAGAAAAAATAATTCAACAATATTATGCAATATTTCTGTATGCTTTTGGAATTAATATCAAGGACGTGTTGAAAGCGAGGTTGGAGAGGGATGATACGACGTGAAAAAACTTTCTGAAGTTAGCACAACTTCAGAAAACTTTTCCACGTCGTATCGTTCTATTGTACATTTCATTTTGATCACCTAAACATAACTACATTATCACGAAGTTTAGTTTTTAACACTAACAACCATTGTTTTGTGACCTTGTAAAATAAAATGTATTAATAAATGTAAGAACTCTTTCTTATCCGCGTATTTTCTGCTTTTCTGATGTGCATCGGCAGTGCACTCAGAATAGCCAACGTAATTTTAACTTTTGTTCGTTCGTGCATCAGCTGATACAGGATTTTGTAAATGGCACTTTGTTTGTTTCGTATACGTCAAGTTGCCACTCACTGACTGTCAGAAAGTGGCCTTCTTATACCGTATGGACCATAGCAGAGAGGGTACAGTTAACCACAAACTAGGTTCCCCGTATCCACACTGTGCTTGCAGATGAAATCTGCCCACGTACAGAACCAAATTGTATTGGTGTTAAAAGTAACTCATTAGCAGGCTTATGAATTGCTTGAGTTGTCGAAGAAAATTTTTTTATTTCATGTTGAAAGGTTCTGCTTTGAAAGGTTAAAGATGATTTTACAGTGTAATTGGTTACCATTCTGTGTAGTCAGTTTCGCCTTGCCCACTAAGGAAATGCTCTGTCAGGATTTTTATAACATTGTTTTTATGAGAAATAAAAATTTTATAATGATTTGAGAAATGAAAATTTTATAGTAATCTCTGAATAACTTGGGTATTGATCAGAAGCTCGCAAATTATGTCTTGCTGAATGTTGGTAAATGCTCTTATTGGTCAAACCTTTTCATCGTATGTCAATGGTGTATAGTATAAAGTGTTTATGTTGTTCATGGTAAAGTAAGTACTTTTGAAAAAAATCATTGACTGTGACTACATTAGAGTGCTGTAGGGGTGTGCGAATAGTGGATTTTGATTTTCGAATCGCATAGTAACATTTTTGAATGACATGCGAATAGTTTTGAAGTCGAATAGCTACCAGTAAACATTTCATTCCAGTTATATATAACAGGAAAAAATGTAAGTTCACTGATCACAAAACAAACCATTCCCCACAATTAATACTTGCATCGTCAAGTGCAGTATATCAATTTTACAATATTATATTATGCTAAAAAAGTAAGCTGCAAAATGTAACCATTAATAAATTTTATGTATATATAAATGGTTACATTTTGCAGCTTACTTTTTAGCAGAATATAATCTTGTAAAAATGATATACTGCACTATATATATATATAAACTTATTTTGCGTGAAGTATGAAGGTATGAGACAGGCATTGTGGCGAAATTATGATAATGTGCGTGCGTTATCTCTGTACGAATAAATGCTTTATCAAGAAAGGAATTTATTTCCACAGTGTTGCATTTCTATTTTCAGCGGTCATACTGTTTAATTTTCAGTGATCATCATTGTTTGCTTAGTGGGTGAAGCCATAAGTTTAAATAGGTGTATCTTTGTTGTTAAATTGGTAGTAGATTCAGTATAAACTCTGAGGTTTGGAGCATGCAGTTGTAGTGCTATTTGCTAACGGTCTGGAAGGCAGGACGCTGTCCTGCGTCAAGATATTGATAAAGCACTAGTAAAAATGATATGTTTGGATTACTAACCACTTAGTATTGTTGAAGATAAAGGTTTCTTGCATTTTAATGAAGTCTAACAAAAGCGCTACCTCACCGCGGCTTGACCTCGGCATACGTTAATGGGTAACACGTGTCGTCCGGAAGGCCCTACACGTTTTAAGCTGGCGGGGGGGTGAGGGTTGTGACAGCGCCGCTTCTAACACTTCCAATATGCATTAGAA
>NQII01000644.1:427650-469879 GCA_002778355.1 Clitarchus hookeri
GGGGGGGGGGAGGAGGAGTGCTCGTGGCACCACTTCCAAGCTGGTCAGCCGTTTCTCTCTTGTGTAACTAGAGGTGCGTGTTGATGCCACTCTAGCTTGGCTCTGCATTTTCGCCCGCTTTCCTACGTATTTACGTAGCGCCTTCCGGGTGCTTCGGCGATATGCCAGCTCTTACTCGGCACAACCTTGACACGTTTAACTGAGTCTCCGTCCTCTGGGTTGACCTGTCCTGGCTGTCCACGTGTCCCGCAACGCGTGTCAACTTGTAGGCGCTCGCGGGGGAGGGGGATTGTGCCAGCGACATTCTCTACTTACTGTATGTGCCATGCGTCACGTAATAAAACAGATCACACATAAATCTAGTATTTTTATAAGTGAAATTCGTCTTAAAATAACATTAAAGTCTTGTCCCTAGTAATACAGTATAAGACAAATATGAAAATAAAGGCAAGTGGTTCTTACTTTTAAGTAAGTATAGGAAATAAATTAAAAAAAAAAAATTGTTTTCTATTTTTTTGTTATAGATATTTTATCATTTTGAAACAAATAACTGTCTTGAACATTTATAGGATTGATGTGTCGAACATGGACTGTGGCCACATAGTGGATGTGGTGAAGTACCAAGGCGTGGGGATCATTGTAGTCGCAGTGTACCTCTTCACGCTCGTGAACACGCTTGTGTGCGCACAGTGGGATGACGGCATTGCGCTGTATCGTCACAACGGTTCCCACTGGAGCGGCGACCAGGTATGTGCCTACGGATCGTCTTTGTTATTAGCACTGGCTCACTAGTTCAGATATGTAACGAGTAAAATGTCAGAAGTATTGTTGATTGTTTGCACCCAAACATATGTGATGATTGATCTACACTGGAGTCAATCTCGCTTTCTTCCACTTTGTATGCTGCACCTCATTCTGCTGTTGCATTTGCAGGCCATATTTTCCAAATATAAGACTATGATTTATTTCAGTCTTTATTTCCAAATATTTGAGCTTCATCTATTTTCACCATTTAAGGAATTCGAAGTGAACGTTTTTGTTAGTGGTAGTAAATTATTGTATTTTTTTGCTGGCTATATTTGTTTAATTTATTACAAGTAAATCAAGGAAATTATGAAAAATAAACAAAATGTGCTTTATTCTGTAAGCAGAATACAGTCATGTGTAAGGATAAAAAAAAATGAAAAATGTATCTAAAGGATGTTTACTCATTACATATTGAACTATTGGTCCTAAAGTAATGAAATATATTGCAAATGTACCGTAGTGTATGAGAAGCACTGTGACATCATTGGAGGTGGCATGTGTGTGCGTGCTTCTGGACAATTTGGCCATTGAATGCCACCTGGATTGACATGTGCATTCGGCCTGAATTCTTGTCCTACTGTGTACCACGTATGTGACATTGGTTCGGGTACAGCACGAGTATTCATCCAGTGGAGCAGCATGCTTTGAATTTCAGCTTCAGTGTCAACTTTCTGCTCCACTGAACATGCAGTTTAGTAGTAAACGCAGAAATATAAAGACAAGATTATAAGGTGAATAGCTATACAACCGAAATAACACCGAAATGCGTGTTAATACACCACAACACCAAAATTCCAGTTAAAATACAAAATTAAATTAAATTTAGCCAAAATATATTATTTTATCTGTGAAACCATGACCAACAATTTGTACCGAAATACAGTGAAATCTAGTTAAGAAGTTCCCACATGACAAGTTTTCCTGCTTAATAAGTTGAATAATTTTGCACCTTATCTATATGCACATGTGTAATTTGAGCTGTCTAAGTTTACCTGGTTAGTAAGCATTATTTTTTCAGTCCCTTGAAAATGTCGTAACAGAGTTTTACTGTATGTAGAAACCAAACAATAAGAACAATTCAAGTTTTCAAATTATGGGAAGAAAAACATAAATTTTAGGTTGTCATTTTGGCTGAGTGAATAATACGTAGCAGTAAATATCATATACTGTGGGGATAAGATTAAAATTATAATTTAATGAGAATAGCAAAATTGTAAAAGCAAATATAAACACACACAGTTTGATTTCCATGTTGGAGTGTTCTTTTTCTCTCTATAAAACCGCATTGAAGACATTCCTGTACAATTGCAACAAAAAATCCACACTGTCTAGGAACCTCAACATTAGTTAGAAAAAAAGTTAAAACCCTAAAAAATAGAGATGGGTCCAAACCCCATTTTGCAGATATTACTGATACCGATACTTTGTAGCCAATCCAGTCAGATAGAGCCGATACAAATAATTTCATTTGTAATTTTTTATATGGTGTCTGAGAGCATCAAAAAACTTTTACCATCTCGGAAAATATGCACATCACACAGTTCGCAAATGTCTTGGGGGGGATCTTGTTTAACATTAAAATACCCCCAAACTTAACATTTCTCTTTACTTCCTTGTCGGATTAAAAATTAGCAAACAATTAAACATGCAAACTTATAGGCCTTTTTTTTTTCTCCCCCAAATTTGATCACCAGGGCCAACTCAAGTTCATGCGTCCACTATTTGCACTAGACACACAAGAGAAATTATGATTTTTTTCCAGGAAGTACGACAGATGCAGTTATAGAGTTTTTATTAAGGGCACGGCCTATCGATTGGCAGCTGCAAAATTTAAATAGGAAATCACTTGTTAAGGAAATTTCGCCACAGTGTGTTAATTTTAAAGATAGGCATTTCAAACAAAATGTATTTTGTCACGAATTTTTCAGGGAAAGTTCCGTACAGGGGAGATGTTTCCATAACATGTGTAGCCTGTTGGCATGGAATTTTTAAAATCTGTTTTACAAAAAAGTACATACTGCCAATGTATATTGAAAATATATGCTAGTATATTTTTGCCATCTGTGATGGCAAATGTTTACCCAGTATTTTTACTGCAATGCATTATTTCAAATGTATTTGTTGTAAACATTCGTTGGCCTAACCATCATGATGAATGACTATGTAAAAAAGAATGATGTGTGTGTAATTATATGCCCAAGAGATTAATTTATTCTTGCAAATAAAACTATATCTATTGTTCCAGTAACCACCAGTAAATTAAAAAAAGAAACTGGCATTTAAATCTCGTTAACTGTGCATTCAAAAATGGTATCATTGAGGTAACTAGAAACATAATATAAGTTGTTTACAAACTCTAAAATCTTCACTTTGGAACATCCTGCAGTAGTGCCAACCCACCACAAACAGAGTAGAAAACTATGGAATTTTAGGGCACAGATGTGATCAAAAAATGGCATCATGACCTCAATCGCGAGCATGTATTTCATGCTACATGCACTCAGCTGCTTTGATGACCAACATTCATCATGGGTAATGTTTTGTTCACGTATCACGATGAAAAACGAATACGTGTGCGACGTGGTTCGTAATGAATTCTACGTGTCTTACATCCAGCCAATCACAAACTACTTTAAATAAATTATATTTTTGTAATAATTTGAAAGAAAATAAAATAACTATTAGACCTACAGACTCACGTTTAGAAATAATATTTTGCCAATTTGTACCATTCAATACGCCGAGGCGCTTTGATCCGACATGTTTTCTTTATAGCGCTGTCTCATACTGCGGGGGATAGATCGATATACTGCTGTATTTCTTTCACGCTTACATGATAGAAAACGTGTAACAATAAACAGGATAGCTGTAAAAAATTGTTTTTTAACTACCTCAAAAGCAGATACTGTACCAGTATTATAAGTTGTATTACATTTTATTTTACGAATTTCACCAGGTACTGCTTATGAGTTAAATATGTAGCAGCACCAAATCAAGCCATATGTGTTTCCATTAAGTAATTTTAAATCATGTGTTACTCAAAGATAAAAATAAATTTAAGAAAATAGTTTTTTTGGTTGCAAAAGTACTTCTGTGAAAACATATCCTGCAAGATAAAAGTGCAGTAATTTCCATGATGATTAAATCATTTAGGTTAATGAAATGACTTGGTTGG
This sequence comes from Clitarchus hookeri, assembly GCA_002778355.1. NCBI lineage: Eukaryota > Metazoa > Arthropoda > Insecta > Phasmatodea > Phasmatidae > Clitarchus > Clitarchus hookeri. The sequence continues at coordinate 431,633 of NQII01000644.1, forward strand.
ACCTTGGCCGATTGTAACCAATACCAATTTTTTGTTTATTGGCAGATGCATTGGTATCAGAATCGGTATCTGTCCATCCCTACTGAAAAATGATTTTTTCACCTATAGTAATGGTAATGCTCTGCATTATCTTAGTTAAAATAAAATGCTTTCTCTTGTTCATGCATTTGCGGAAACGTTATAAAATTTTAATGCAATTATGCATATAAGGATAAACTATTGTTAACTAATCATCAATTTTTAATAATAAAATCTGCATTCAAATAACACAGTACAATTTTGGCTCTAAAAATGCACAATTTAGTTACATAGTTTTAATTTATAAGTCTTTTCATAATAAATTCGATAACACCGAAATCCGATATTTTTAAAAATGAAGTTCTCCTTTAAACAACACCACAAAATCTTGTCCCTAGACATAGAGGGTTACTCTAAATAGAAAGTAAACCGGAAGTGGAGATAGCATCGAGCCTATCCGGTTCTGGGTCTGTGATAGATTGGGGTTAAGTCAGGCTCTGTTATGATTCTGTTTGTCATTCCTTCAGCCAGTATCCAACATGATGGAAACATAGGTAAACAAGATACTATACTCTGGTTGCTTTTGTCTTGTCGGCTCAATAAGAAATGATGCCCTTTCATCTTCAGACCATATCAGTTGGGACACCTGATTTCCAAGAATATAGTTGCATACAGGCTAGACTTCAATATCCTTTGTGCACCTGCAAATTTTCCTTTGGTTACGCTGGCACTGAACATCTGTGATTCTTGGGCAGGCATGCAAGATGCGTGGCTATTTAAACCATTGAGTCGTGAAAGTTAAACTTGGTTAACATGGTTTGAAATACAACTTGACAAGAACCACAAATTCTGAAAATTTATTGCTCTACAAATTATTTAAGCAGGCAATTTAGCAGATTATTTAATTTTAGCACTGTAATGAAAACTTCACTGCAACCAATTTCTTTGCACTTAATAATGTACAGTAGTGATGTAACGAATATTCACATTCGTGAATATTCGCATGTTTTTTAATATTCGCATTCACAAGAAATTATGCGAATATGTTGCAAATGTATTTAGCAATGAAAAATGAAGATATTTATGAAATAGCAATGCAACTAAGATTTACAATATTTTTATTTGGGTATTTATATTTTAATAAAAAAGTTTTAATTGGGGAACAGTCTTGATGTTACTCATTAGGTACATACAGAAGCTTTTAATAATCTTTTATTCTTATTTAGCTAAGGAAAAATCAAATTTAGGTAGGTATTTACTTAAACTTGCAAACTAAAATAACAATTGTATGATAACAAAAATAAATTTTGAACTTCTTAAACACAAAACAATGGAGTTAAATATGTTGCCACATTTTTAATTAAACTAATCAACTTTAAATGAGATCTTTTGTGAGAACACAAATGCAACTTGATAGGTATCTAAATAATGTTAAATCTACGAGATCTCTCTGTATATAATCAACTAGTAATAATATGTATTTATATTGTACATAAAATCTACTACTTATAAATTAATTTTACAATATCTTTTTTGAGAAAGGAAACAAAAACATTTCTTCTTTTTAATTAAAACAAAAAAATTAACTTCTTCAAATTATAATGTTAATTTTAACTTTGGTTCTAGTTATATTATTTTTAACACAACCATTTAACATTTCTTCTTGAATTCAAAATAATAATAGATAAACTATATAAAAAAAATAATAGTAATTAAGTTACAATTTAATTACTAAGTATACTTAAGTAAGTTATGCAAGTTTCATAAAACACTTAGTAATTAAATTGGAGTAGAGGAATATTAAACTTCGAAAATAAAAGTTTTGATGCCTTTTCTCCTTGCAGCCTATTTCGGTGGGGTGTGTAAAGACCAGCCCCACTAAAAACTCTTTCGCTAGGTACACTATTGCCTGGCCATAGGAGAAAGAATACCATACTTCTTATTATTCATCTTCCACCATGTAAGTGGGTCTACATAATTTTCCACACATTTAGCCATTAAAATATTCATTGATGGTTTTTTTAATCAAAACTTTTATAGGGTTTGAACTTTCACTTTCTCATTCTCTTTCGCTGGATTCCATCCACAATTTCATGGTGTCTCTTAAAGATATAGATTTCTCTGATAGACAGGCACTGGATCCAGAGGTTTCAACCCCATGATTAGTGATTCTGGCACGCTTAGGATTTAAACAAAAAGATAGGCTTGATTCGTCATTTCCAATTGATTCTAAAATAGTTTTCACAACTTAATCTTTGGTTGAAGACTTTTTGAAAAATTTCACTTTGTATCTCGGGTCAATGAAAGTAGCTGTAGCAAACAATACGTAATTTTCCAAATGAGAAAATCTGTGACTTAGTTCTTGTTTTAGAACGAGAATCGTGTTCGCAATGCTTTCGCTAGTCACATAAAATTCATCAATTACCTTTTCCAGGGTGGCCAGTAATGGAATTACTGAAGATATTGGCTGCACTTAGTTTTTTTTTTGTAATTTCTTCAAAAGGTCTGAGCAAAGTAATTAGTTTTTCCACAATTATCCACTCTTGGGAAGTTAGTTGTGAAATTTTGTTATTTGTGGAAGCGTAAAGACACAACGAATCTTTGTTTTTCAAAATGCGCTCTAACTTATAAAAGTTGCTATTCCACACACTCTTGTATAATCTTAAGCTTTGGTTGATTGAGCCTTTCTTGTAGAGCTGCAAGTTCATCTTGAGCAATATTTGAGTGGTGAAAATGAGTTGCCATCTTTTTACATTTTGTAATCACTGCAATAACGGAATCATGTGCCTTAAGCCCCTCCTTGACAACCAGTTGAATTTTGTGTGATGAACAATCAATGTCTTTAATGAATAACAAGGAAATACCTTTTTTCATGTTTGTGCCATCATCTGTAACAATGTCTTGCACTTTTTCTTTAGGTATTTCCCATAATGTATAGCTATATTTTATATATAGCTATATTTTCACCAGTATGTCGGCCATCATTAAATACCTCTGCTTTTAACACAATCATTTTTCTTTCAAATTCTGTTATGCCGTGACATGTAAAACTCAGCAACGATACTCCTGAACAAGAATCAGACCAGATATCAGTTGTAAACGCCATTTATTCAAATGATTTGATTAATTCCAGAACTTATCTGCCGTAGAAATTCTCGCATATAAACAAAGTAAAATGTTGTCGAGTTTTTAAATTATACGACGGACATAGGTGGTTCGTCGATCTGACAAATCCAACGCATTCCACAAAACTAAAGGGTAAAAGTCCCCCAAAGCAATCATTTCGCTTATTAAATTGTCAATTTCCACAGACTTGGCATTGTTATTATCCCACTTTTTAGTGTTTTCAATGCAATCAGTTAAAGACATTTGTTTTAGTTCGGTTTTAGTACATTGTCGCGAAGAGGACGCCGAAGCTTTTGTTGTAGAAGCATTCCGCTTTTAATTTTCACATTTTTTAAAATTCATTATACTGATTTTTATGCATAGCTTCCAGGTGATTTCTCATAGCACTAGTTGATCTTCCTTTGCGCGAGTATTGTTTATTAAATATTTCGCAGTTCACATTTTCAGCATCACATATTGTAAAATAAGTCCAAACTTCGCAAACATACGACTTACTCATGTTGAAATATCACTAATCACTTTATAACAATTTAACAATAGTTTCTATAGAAATTAAACAAATAAATGTAAGTAACCTCAAAAACAAATCTTTACGAAAAAACTATTAGCAGCTAACTTCATCCAATGAGCGAGCAATCACTGGTTGTTTACTTCATGCAGTATCGGCTACTTTCGGTTTAAACATGGCCGGTCCTAAACGCACGATCAAAATGTGAGTTCGTGGGCGCATGCTTTTGGCGCCATATTGAAAAAGCCATTATTCGCATTTGCAAATGTGGGAGATCCAACATTTGTTACATCACTAATGTACAGTATATACTATACCTCAAATGCATTAAAATCTAAGACTGTCATACTTTATTTGTCAGTCCCTTTATTTTTCTAATCATAAAGCACAGACTGTTAATGTTTTTGAGATTTTGTTTGGTAACTTGTACTGTAATAAATCATATGTCTAGTCAAAAAAAATTTGACTATCACCTGCTACTATTAAAGCAAAAACATTTATCTCACAATTTTTATGTGAAAATAAAACCATTACCAATATTTTGGAAGTAAAAATTGGAATAAAAATATTGTATTATATTTAGGAGAATGTAGTACTTGTGAGGAAGGTAGCACGATGAGTAGAAACAAAGCAGGGCTCTCAAAAATAACTAACGGTCACCAAAATATATGTACTCATTGTCTGTGACGATAGCTAAGAGAGTTACTAGTCATCGTCTTTATGTGGTACAGTATTATGCAAGGTATGTATGTACCTGTTTGTGGTGTTAGATGTGTTTGTTCTGTTAGTACAGCGTATGTTGTCACCTTTTGTATGAATATAGTACATTTTCAATAATAAATAGTACTTTTTTTCTCTTCTGAATAACACATTTAAAATAAATTTACTTTTCTCTATGATAACAAATTTTTTAATGATCATGGTTCATTTTGACCATCATGAAATAGCAGCAGTAAACCAATGGCAGAGTCAGTCACATGTATCTTGGTTAGGTAAGAGCGAAGCATTGGAGAATCTCACAAAGAAAAAATAAAATATATTCTTTAAATGTACTTCTCCAACAGTTATGTTTGTGTGGAAATATAATAAAAATCTAATACGTACATATTTTGCCTTTCTGGATTGTGTGTGCTAGAATTACCCTCCATACATTAGCCCTTTTCTTTCTTCAGGCCCACAGTCATTCACGATGACACCTTATTGGCGTGTATTCAGGTAACGACAGTCGTAAGGCATTCAAAAGAATGCCTAAGCGATATTTTGAGTTGCAGAATACCACTTCATCTTCTTAAGATACTTATACAGTAACTGTCTTTATAAGTAAAAAGTTATAGAATAGGACCTCAAGTGTAATTTATTGGAGTGATTGTTGGCAATTAGAAAGGGGAAGACTTCCTGACACTGTTTGTGTGTGTGTGTGCGTGCTACAGGAACTGATGGGAGAACTGGAGATGTGGCACACACTCAACACGTGTCGCTGCGTCGGGGGCATGCTAGGCTGGTTCCTGGTTGCGATGGCTCCTGCGCGGGACCTGCTGCGCGACCACCTGGCCGCGATGCTGCCGTACCAGGCCAGCCCTGCGTCCTGACTTCTCTCAATTGCTACCAGTAACACTGCTGCTGTTGAGTGCATCTTTCAGCTGCTGCCTTGTGGTATATAGAACAGGTTAACGTTAAGCATATTTTTTGTAAAATAATGATTCTAAACCACTGCCAACCGTTATTACTTAGTATTGAATAAGTTCTTGTACAGGTTAGAGGTAGTTCTTTTTAATTGTAATAGGTGGTGCGTTGCCAATGATGCATTACTCCAGAGGACAATAGTCATTATTATGCTGAATGTTTAGTTTTCAAAGGAAGGTTAATTCCACTATTAAATGAAATGAGTGCAGACTATAACAACTTTATACTTAATTTGCGCCATCATGACGAACACACTCTTGTGACGTCATAAACAAAAACACTATTAACCATAAACACAATCAAAAGTCCTGACATCAAGCAATAGGTTTTATACACTGAAAATGTTACCCACCCCGACCCCTGCCTGTCAAAATATGCAATTGTTCGCATCAAGTCCATGTCCAATAGTCTCTGATGCGAAACTGACAAGTTTTATTAATTATATATAAACTTACTTTGGTAGGCAGATGTGGTCCGTACCATATAAGAAGGTCACTTTTTGACAGCTCGGCGAAAGTAGCGCCACTGTTTACATCTGACCACGTATCCTTCCGCCATCAGCTGATCGACCACATAATGGTCCGGCGAGTAAGCGCGTCTAGGAGGTGCTGCCTCGTGCGGCAATTGATGAACTGCTAAGGTGCGCGGCAGGCGGCGAAAGAGTTCTCGAAATGAAGTTTAGAGTGCGTTTGTACGGTCGTTCGTAAACGTAATGTAACTGGAAGGGCAGGAACGTGTAGAGGGGAGCAGCGGGAAGACGTGAGTGCAACACACATTACAGGTATGGTGTGCTAGTACGGCGAGTGTGTGGTGTCCCACTTCTCCGGAAACAAGGTGCGGGTTTTCGGAGGACAATATGGCGTATGCTTCGCAAATGAGCCAATAGGTAGCGCACACAACAGATTTTTTGACGATAGCGTCTTTGTAAAGTAGACTGTTGTTACTGGCTGGGTACGAAATGTATTTCAAATATATTTCATAAAATTATTAGAGAAAATAATTCAACAATTTTATGCAATATTTCTGTATGCTTTTGGAATTAATATCAAGCACGTAAGAAAAGCGGGGTTGGAGAGGGCGGTATACGACGTGAAAAAGGTTTCAAGATTGGATTTCATTTCTATACTGGTTGTATTATTATGCATTTCATTTTGAACACCTACACATTACTATTTTATCACAAAGTTTAGTTTTTAAACCTAAAAACTGCTGTTTTATGACCACGTCAAATAAAATGTATTAATAAATCTAGGAACTCTTTTGTTATCGTCTATTTTAAGCTTGACTAATGTGCATCGGCAGTGCACTCAGAATAGCCAACGTAACATTAACTTTTGTTCACTGGTGCATCAGCTGATACAGGATTTTGTAAATACATACATACATACATACATACATACATACACACATACACACACACACACACACAGGGACTTGGAAGATGCATCTATTTAATTGCTTCATGGGGAATCCTCATAAATAAAAATTAATTTGGTCTCTTCAAATATTATGTGGAAGCTTTATACCATAATACATAAAATACTGATTAAATAATTGTAAAACCCTTTGTTTGCAACTATGAAATAGGGGCCAGGATAAGAACGACAACCCATTGCTGACATAATTTTAAGTTTATTGAACAGANACGTGAAAAAGGTTTCAAGATTGGATTTCATTTCTATACTGGTTGTATTATTATGCATTTCATTTTGAACACCTACACATTACTATTTTATCACAAAGTTTAGTTTTTAAACCTAAAAACTGCTGTTTTATGACCACGTCAAATAAAATGTATTAATAAATCTAGGAACTCTTTTGTTATCGTCTATTTTAAGCTTGACTAATGTGCATCGGCAGTGCACTCAGAATAGCCAACGTAACATTAACTTTTGTTCACTGGTGCATCAGCTGATACAGGATTTTGTAAATACATACATACATACATACATACACACATACACAGGGACTTGGAAGATGCATCTATTTAATTGCTTCATGGGGAATCCTCATAAATAAAAATTAATTTGGTCTCTTCAAATATTATGTGGAAGCTTTATACCATAATACATAAAATACTGATTAAATAATTGTAAAACCCTTCGTTTGCAACTATGAAATAGGGGCCAGGATAAGAACGACAACCCATTGCTGACATAATTTTAAGTTTATTGAACAGAACCAAACCAAATAAAATCTATATACAATCTGCAACCAATAGCACCTTGCAAGGTACGTGTGCACTGGCTGGGACTAGATCAGTTCTGCAGGTTACTGCATTTCTTCATTCCGCTATCTCCATCTCTGTCCTGCTTGTGACTCCCAGTTCCTGCAAAATACACACATTTCTGTTAACCCTATAAATCTGCGACAAATATTTTGGAAGGGAATATTAGGGGAAGGTAGCAGTAAGAGAAGAGGATGGATAGTTGTGAAAATGTGTGTGGAGAGGGGTCAGATCGCTAGCTAGGGCAGCTACATCAGACTGTAAGGTGGAGGACACTTGTTGGTATTAAACCTAGCAGTCATGTGACAAACTAGGGTGTGGCGGGAAAATTTGCCAGTATAGCTGATAAATACAGTTTGTAGCTGTGTTTATCTTAAGTTCAGGCCTGCGGGCTGCCTGGATATTGTTATCAATTGATTAACTAATTCCAGCATCTGAGTTATGAGCTATTGCTTGAAGGTGATAGGGCTCTCACAACTCTGGTACTGTAGCAGGAATCAAAAACTTTGTTGTATGATGCAACTGGTTCGTCTTGTAGGTTGTTGATGTGACCAGCTATGGCTTGTTTAGTGTCTGATCTGTAGCCATTCATTCTCTGCTCGAGTGTGTTTGTGGTGAGGCCGATGTTTTCTGTTGCTGCTATAGTTGCCTTGAATGGGGTATGTACTGCTAGTGAGTCTGCTATTGAAAGAAGTTGAAGGTCGGTGGATGGCACAGGAGCCACAGCATGGGTGCAGCGGTCAGATCCTCTGGGGGCGGTAGTCTGGTTAGCATTTATGGTAGGCTGCAGCTTTGGACAAATCAATTTGTTATGGAGGTTAGATGACCTTTTGAAGACAAATCTGGGTGGTTTGGAGAGTAGGTCTTGTGCTTGTGGTGAGGGAGCCAGAATTTTGGATCCAGAGTGGAGAAAGCTTCTGAGTTTACTTAGGTCTTCATGATATGGGACCACCAGGAGTATATCAGAGTTGTTTAACCTTTTTTTGTTTTCTGGTATTTGAGATGGCTTGCTGAATCTGTTTGTGAACGAGGCAGTCTGGGGTAGACCCTGTCAGAGAACACTCTGGCTATTTGTTCACAGTGTATGTTGAGATAACTGTTGCTGGAGCAGATATGTTAGGGTCTTGAGGCAAGACTGTAGGGTAGGAGATTTTTGACATGATATGGGTGGTAGCTGTCAAAATGTATGTATTGGTGGGTTTGGTGTTTACAGCAGTTTAAATTGTGCCGTTGTGGAGAGTCAGTTCAACAGCCAGGAGGAACATCACATGTTTTGGAGTATAATCAGCTGAATTTGACTGTACTGTGTGCGTTTAAGATGTTCAGAAAGTGAATTCAGCAGTCGTCAGTGGAAGTTCATATCATGAAGATGTCATTGACGAAACGCATCAAACAGTGCGGTTGGGTTTATTGATGATTGAGGAAGTTTTCTTCTATTCTGCCCATAAATAGATTGGCATAAGATAGGTCCACATGTGTACTCATCACTGTGCCTTTGGACTGATGGTAGTGTGTGTCTTTAAATCTGAACTTGTTGTTGCTGAGGATTTACCTGGCAAACTCAACAAGGGTTGCTGTGTGGGGTCTCGGTATGAGGTGACATTCTATGGCCGACAGTCCAGATGAGTGGAGGATGTTGGTACGGAGAGATGTGACATGTATGGTGCCCAGTGGGCCTCAGCGTTCAAGAAAATGGCCAGTGTCCTTGACGTAGGACGTAAGCTGCTGTACCCAAGTTTGAAGGTGATCATCTACAAGTGCTGAGATTCTCTCAGTGGGGATGGCTGTTCCTCTTNAAGCTGCTGTACCCAAGTTTGAAGGTGATCATCTACAAGTGCTGAGATTCTCTCAGTGGGGATGGCTGTTCCTCTTAGAATGGGAAGTCTGAGGGTGGCTATTGTACCTTGTATATTTTTGGAAGCAGGTATAGAACCGGTGTGGTGGGTTTATTTCAGATGAGCAGTTTAATTGAAGCCTCAGATAGATCTTGGAAGGGGCCCTTGGAAACAAGGAATTGTTTGATATGGTCGCAGAATTTAGTGGTTGGATCTTCTCGTAGACATTTGTAGTTAGATGTGTCCTTGAGTTAGTTTTCTACTTCTAGAATTAGTCTGTTTTATTGAGAATCACTGCGGTTGTGCCTTTGTCAGCTGGTAGTATCATGACTTGGTTGTTTTAAAGATCTCTGATGAATTTTCTTTCTGAAGAGGTTATGTTACTATTGTTTGGTAATGAGGTAGCAAAATCTGGCACAGTAATGTTGACCAGGATGTATGTGATGAACTGCTCAAGGGANTATTGTTTGGTAATGAGGTAGCAAAATCTGGCACAGTAATGTTGACCAGGATGTATGTGATGAACTGCTCAAGGGATCGTGAGGGTTATAAGGGGTGAGGGTCTCAGATGGATGGGAGAGCATCAATGTGGCTACTGTTATGGTTTGGCAAGGTGAGTTTGTCGAAAAGGTCATTGAGTCGAANATGGATGGGAGAGCATCAATGTGGCTACTGTTATGGTTTGGCAAGGTGAGTTTGTCGAAAAGGTCATTGAGTCGAAGATTGCGTATGAAACTTGGGACATCTTTTACAGTTGCTGTTTGGTCAATCATTTTGGAGGGGGAGTAGAGACTTCTTTGTAGAATATTGTTCTCGGCAGCATTGAGGTTATCGCTGGACAGGTTCAGTACATGTGATTTCCTTCTATGGGGAAGTTGTTCCTCTTTTGTAGCTGNGCATTGAGGTTATCGCTGGACAGGTTCAGTACATGTGATTTCCTTCTATGGGGAAGTTGTTCCTCTTTTGTAGCTGTGCACTGGAATGGCTTGGGCAGAGTTGATGTATGTACTGGTGTCGGTAGGTTGAAGGTTGAAGTAAGATAGGCAAAGATCGACTGTTCCCACCACCACCAAAGAAATGATACAAGGTGGTAGGCTAAGGGGCCGGTTTTCAAGGCTTTCGTGCACAGTTTACTGATCTTTGCTAATTTGACATGGTGCCAACGTTCGTTCATTTGTACCGTGGCATGTAAGATTTTNTTTACTGATCTTTGCTAATTTGACATGGTGCCAACGTTCGTTCATTTGTACCGTGGCATGTAAGATTTTGTTGGCATTCTTACAAAATCACCTTTTCTGGCGCCAGCCAACAAAATCTTACATGCCACGGTACAAATGAACGAACGTTGGCACCATGTCAAATTAGCAAAGATCAGTAAACTGTGCACGAAAGCCTTGAAAACCGGCCCCTTAGCCTACCACCTTGTATCATAAGAAACCACCACCACCCTTGTCAGCTAGAAACCCTATCTTACTTCAACCTTCAACCTACCGACACCAGTACATACATCAACTCTGCCCAAGCCATTCCAGTGCACAGCTACAAAAGAGGAACAACTTCCCCATAGAAGGAAATCACATGTACTGAACCTGTCCAGCGATAACCTCAATGCTGCCGAGAACAATATTCTACAAAGAAGTCTCTACTCCCCCTCCAAAATGATTGACCAAACAGCAACTGTAAAAGATGTCCCAAGTTTCATACGCAATCTTCGACTCAATGACCTTTTCGACAAACTCACCTTGCCAAACCATAACAGTAGCCACATTGATGCTCTCCCATCCATCTGAGACCCTCACCCCTTATAACCCTCACGATCCCTTGAGCAGTTCATCACATACATCCTGGTCAACATTACTGTGCCAGATTTTGCTACCTCATTACCAAACAATAGTAACATAACCTCTTCAGAAAGAAAATTCATCAGAGATCTTTAAAACAACCAAGTCATGATACTACCAGCTGACAAAGGCACAACCGCAGTGATTCTCAATAAAACAGACTAATTCTAGAAGTAGAAAACTAACTCAAGGACACATCTAACTACAAATGTCTACGAGAAGATCCAACCACTAAATTCTGCGACCATATCAAACAATTCCTTGTTTCCAAGGGCCCCTTCCAAGATCTATCTGAGGCTTCAATTAAACTGCTCATCTGAAATAAACCCACCACACCGGTTCTATACCTGCTTCCAAAAATATACAAGGTACAATAGCCACCCTCAGACTTCCCATTCTAAGAGGAACAGCCATCCCCACTGAGAGAATCTCAGCACTTGTAGATGATCACCTTCAAACTTGGGTACAGCAGCTTTCATCCTACATCAAAAGGACACTGGCCACTTTCTTGAACGCTGAAGCCTACTGGGCACCATACATGTCACATCTCTCTGTACCAACATCCTCCACTCATCTGGACTGTCGGCCATAGAATATCACCTCATGCAGAGACCCCCACACAGCGAACCTTCTAAAGCAATCCTTGTTGAGTTCGCCAGGTAAATACTCCGCAACAACAAGTTCAGATTTAAAGACACACACTACCATCAGTCCAAAGGCACAGTGATGAGTACACGTGTGGACCTATCTTATGCCAATCTATTTATGGGCAGAATAGAAGAAAACTTCCTCGGTCATCAACCAACCCAACCGCACTGCTGGATGTGTTTCGTCGACGACATCTTCATGATTTGGACTTCCACTGACGACTGCTGAATTCACTTTCTGAACATCTTAAACGCACACGGTTCAATCAAATTCAGCTGATTATACTCCAAAACATGCCATGTTCCTCCTGGCTGTTGAACTGACTCTCCACAACGGCACAATTTAAACTGCTGTAAACACCAAACCCACCAATACATACATTTTGACAGCTACCACCCATATCATGTCAAAAATCTCCTACCCTACAGTCTTGCCTCAAGACCCAAACATATCTGCTCCACCAACAGTGATCTCAACATACACTGTGAACAAATAGCCAGAGTATTCTCTGACAGGGTCTACCCCAGACTCCCTCGTTCACAAACAGATTCAGCAAGCCATCTTAAATACCAGAAACTAAACAAAGGTTACACAACTCGGATATACTCCTGGTGGTCCCATATCATGAAGACCTAAGTAAATTCCAAACCTTTCTCCACTCTGGATACAAAATTCTGGCTCCCTCACCCCAAGCACAAGACCTACTCTCCAAACCACCCAGATTTGTCTTCAAAAGGTCATCTAACCTCCACAACGAACTGATTCGTCCAAAGTTGCAGCCTACCACAAATGCTAACCAGACAACTGCCCCCAGAGGGTCTCACCCTTGCAATAGCCTATGCTGTAACTCCTGTGCCATCCACCAACCTTCAACTTCTTTCAATAGCAGACTCACTACTATATCCAAGGCCTCTTCAACGGAATATCTGATTTATCACCTACACTGCCAAAACTGTAATGCAGGATACATCGGCCTCACTACCTACACATTTAAGCAGAAAATGAATGGCCATATAGCAGACACTAAACAAGCCATAGTTGGTCACATACTCAACCTACAAGACAAACTAGTTGTAGTGTCTCACAAGGATTTAGATTCCTGCTACAGCATCCTAGTTAGAGCCATACCACTTTCAAGCAATATCTCAGGACTCTGACGCTGGGAATTTGCTTGCCAATTTATCACAAAATTGGGTGTGAAATATATTAGACGCATTGCTGCGGCATGGTGCTGTTCACTTTACTTGATGGTGTCACCGAATTTGGCAGTCAGGTGCGACCTTGCTTCCTTCGCTCACATGCTTTACAAGAGGGGAAGTGGTTATCTAGCAACCAACGTGGCATCCTTATGTCCTCTCTCTCTGCCGCACCTGCTTGCTTCCCGAGTGAGATTGATAGAAAATATGAACCGTTAAATTTAACTAATCCATCAGGTCAGTTTAACAAGATACTGTGATCCTGTTGAACACATTGCTCCATGGTCTGGCCAACAAGGTTATGGCAGACACGAGTATGCTGCGATAATTCCATCAAAGAAATATTATTATCAAAATTATATACCACTCAAAAAATTAATGCGCCTATCAACTCTATAGTATTTAAAAGCGAATGGTTTTGTCTGAGAATTTAATGCAATAAATTTTAACCAGTATTTAATTTTGTCAGAGATGTTTTCTTTTACACTTAAAGGTAGTACTTTCCTGTAAAGTTTTGTTTTTAATTATTTCTGGCATAAAACCAACATGATTTTTAAACAAAATGTTAATTTAACTGAATAGGCAGCATCTTCTGAATTAAATGATAACCCCAGAGGCATATACTTGACCTCCACTTGTCACTAAAAATGGTTATGATTAGAAGCGCCTCTTAAGTATTACCAAGTGTGGAGTTAATTTTAGTTGGTTTCTTGTGGGGAGATTTTTGGATTTATAATTTATTTCAATTGACACATGTCTTCTGAATAAGCTGATATCCTGGAAGGACCTATTCGGCACATTTTGTCACCAAGTAATATGTAAGCACCAAGCCAGAGTGTCGCATAACTCACAACAGATGCAAGTGTACGGGAAAATCAAAGAGTACGGTAAAANTAAGTTGGTGTTTAATTGTATCTGGCCCAAAAAACTAGGCAGTTTCCTCAGAATGAACCAAGGCTTGACCTCCAAGCAACTTATATTATCAAGCGTAAGGATCATTGTCAGTGTCTTTGAGCAGTGTGATTTCAACATTTATATTAATTTATTTCAATATATGAATATCTTCTGAATAAACATATATCCTGGAAGGACCTATTCAATAGACTTTTTTCATCAAATAATTAACACCGAGCCAGATTACAGTGTAATTCGTGACCAGAGGACGTGGTTTTAAACAGTAAATTATTTATGACTCTAAAGAAATAAATTTTTAATTGCTTTATTTATTCATCTCTGCCTCAAACTGATACGTATTTCTTTAAATGATATGTTATTAATTACTTTGGAAAGCAGACATTTGTCGCAGGCACATGGCATTGCCAACCTAAGTGTAGATATGCAGCCTGGATTGCAAAAGCTTCGGCTGTTCTCAAGTTATACTCATCAGAGCTTGTTTTGTCTCCTTATATGGTTGGCAGGGTGGGAGCTAGTTGCCTAGCAACCAGTATGGTTGCCTTGCACCTTCTCTCGGAGTGCCAACAGGTTTGGGAGGGTAGGGGTAGACTGTTTCACTCCTCCCACCACCGAGGCTTCACCTTCTCTATTTTGCTTTTATGGACACACTGGCCAATCAATAACCTCTCTGAGTGCTCTCAGCTGATAAGAGTGCATGCAGAACATTTTCAAGGGGTTTGATATTTTGGGGCTGGCTTGCACTCAATGTTGGATTACAATAAATTATATACTGTGTTTCGTGATGTTATATTCTTTATTTAGGTGCATGGAAGTAAAATGGTTTTTAATGTATTACATATAATACATTTGTCAGACAGAGAATCCACTTGAAATCACTGTTGGTGGAACAGATACGTTAGACTCTTGTAGCAAGATTGTAGGGTAGGGAATTTTTGGCATAGTATAGGTGGTAACTGTCGAAATGTAACTGAACCATCCCAGCATTAACTTGGAGTGATTTCGGGAAACCACTTCGAAGAAAGAAATACCTGAGGTTGTTGGTGGGTTTGGTGTATATAGCAGTTTGAATTGTGCCATTCTGGAGAGTCAGTTCAACAGCTAGAAATATGGCATGTGTTTTGGAGTATGACCAGGTGAACTTAAGCGAACTGTGTGCGCTTAAGTTGTTCTGAAAGTAAATTAAAGTTGTCTTCACTGGAAGTCCATAACATGAAAATGTCGTCTATGAAATGCATCCAACAGTGTGGTTGGTGAATAAGTAAGTTTCTTCTTACCTGCTCATCCACAGATTGGCATAGGATGGAGCCATATGAATGAATACCCATCGCTGTGCCTTGACATGAAGGTTCCGTGTATATTAAAATCTTAAGTTGTGGCTGTGGGTTAACCTGGCAAGTTCAACAAGGAATGCTGTAGAAGGTTTGCTGTGTGGGGATCTTTGTTTAAGGTAATATTCTATGGTCGATAGTCCAGATGAGTGAGGTACATTAGTATTGATAGATGTAACGTATATGGTGACAGAGATGCATCTTGGGGAATAGTGCCCAGGTGTCTTGAGAGTTCAAGGAAGTGGTCAGTGTCCTTGACGTAGGACGAAAGCTGCTGTACCAAAGACCAAAGGTGGACATCTATAAGTACTGAGATTCTCTCAGTGGTGTTGCAATTTCCGGATACAATGGGACATCTGTGAAGGGGAGGGGTAGCTCCTTTTATATCTTTTGAAGAAGGTATAGAACTGTTGTGGTGGGTTTATTCGGGATGAGCAGTTTAATTGAAGCCTCAGTTAGATCTAGGAGGAAATCTGGTGATTGGGTATTCTCTAGACGTTTGCAGGTGAATGTGCCCTTGAGTTGGTTTTCTGCTTATATAATTTACTCTGTTTTGTTGAGTATCACTGTGGTTGTACCTTTGTCAGCCAGCAGTATCATTACGTCTGGGTTGTTTTGAAGATCTGGGATGGCATTTCTTTCTGAAGAGGTTATGTTATTATTGTTTGGTATTGAGGTGGCAAAATCAGGGTCAGCAATGTTGACCAGACTGTATGGGATGAACTGCTCAAGGGGTTGTACGAGTTATAAGGAGAGAGGGTCTCAGATGGATGGGAGAGCAAACTTGGTCAGGTCTGTAACAATGTGGCTACTGTTATAGTTTGGTATGGTGAGATTGTCAAAAAAGTGCTTGTGTCAAAGATTGGGTATGAAACATAGGACATCTTTTACAGCTGCAAATTAGTGAAACATTTTGGAGGGGAGTACAGACTTATTTGTAGAATATTGTTCTCGGCAGCAGTGAGATTATGGTTGGACAGGTTCAGTACATGTGATTTGCTTTTATGGGGAAGTTGTTCCTGTTTTGTAGCTATGCATGGGAATGGCTTGGGCAGAGCTGATGCATGTTCTGGTGTGAGTAGTTTGAAGTGTGAAGTAAGATAGGGTTTGTGGCCAACTACGTTGGTGGTGGTTTCTTATGAGACAAGGTGGTAGGCAAGTGGTCGGTTTTCAAGGCTTCCATGCACAGTTTACTGATCTTTGCTAATTTGACATGGTGCCAACGTTCGTTCATTTGTACTGTGGCATGTAAGATTTTGTTGGCTTGGGTCATAAAAGGTGATTTTGTAAGAATGCCAACAAAATCTTACATGTTACAACATAAAAGTCCATACGTGGTCACCATGTCAAATTAGTGAAGCTCAGTAAACCGCGCAGGATGCCTTGGGAACATCTTCGCCTAACACCTTGCCTCATAGGAAACCACCGCCATCCTCCCTAATCGGCCAGAAACCCTATTTTGCTTCAAACTTCAACCTTCCCACACCAGCACATACACATAAACTTTGCCTAAGCCTTTTCCGTGCATAACCACCCCATAAAAGCAAATCACATGTACTGAACCTGTCCAACCATAACCTCACTGCTGCCGAGAACAACATTCTACAAAAAGGTCTCTCTCCTCACAGTCCAAAAAGTATGAAAAATTTGCTACTGTAAAAGATGTCCTAAGCTTCATATACAATTTACGACTCAAGTACTATTGACAAACTCCCCATGTCAAACCATAACAGTAGCCGCATTGATCCTGCCCTGACCAAGGGTGTTCTCCCATCCATGTGAGACCTTCCCCCCTTATCACCCTAGCAACCACTTGAGCTGTTCGTCACATACATCCTGGTCAACATTGCTGACCCTGATTTTGCCACCTCATTAACTAACAATAGTAACATAACTTCTTCAGAAAGAAAAGCTATCAGAGATCTTCAAAACAACCCAGACATTATGATACTGCTGGCTGACAAAGGTACAACCACAGTGATACTCAACAAAATGTACTACATTCTAGAAGCAGAAAACCAACTCAACGACACATCTACCTACAAATGTCTACAAGAAGACCCAATCACCAGATTTCCTCCTAGATCTAACTGAGGCTTCAATTAAACTGCTCATCTCGAATAAACCCACCGCAACAGTTCTATACCTTCTTCAAAAGATATAAAAGGAGCTACCCCTCCCCTTCACAGATGTCCCATTGTATCCGGAAATTGCAACACCACTGAGAGAATCTCAGTACTTATAGATGTCCACCTTCAATCTTTGGTACAGCAGCTTTCATCCTACGTCAAGGACACTGACCACTTCCTTGAACTCTCAAGACACCTGGGCACTATTCCCCAAGATGCATCTCTGTCACCATATACGTTACATCTATCAATACTAATGTACCTCACTCATCTGGACTATCGACCATAGAATATTACCTTAAACAAAGATCCCCACACAGCAAACCTTCTACAGCATTCCTTGTTGAACTTGCCAGGTTAACCCACAGCCACAACTTAAGATTTTAATATACACGTAACCTTCATGTCAAGGCACAGCGATGGGTATTCATTCGTATGGCTCCATCCTATGCCAATCTGTTTATGAGCAGGTCAGAAGAAACTTACTTATTCACCAACCACACTATTGGATGCATTTCATAGACGACATTTTCATGTTATGGATTTCCAGTGAAGACATTTCAATTCACTTTCTGAACAACTTAAATGCACACAGTTCGCTCAAGTTCACCTGGTCATACTCCAAAACACATACCATATTTCTAGCTGTTGAACTGACTCTCCAGAATGGCACAATTCAAACTGCTATATACACCAAACCCACCAACAACCTCAGGTAGTTACATTTCGACAGTTACCACCCATACTATGCCAAAAATTCCCTACCCTACAATCTTGCCACAAGAGTCTAACGTATCTGTTCCACCAACAGTGATTTCAAGTGAACTCTCTGTCTGACAAATGTATTATATGTAATACATTAAAAACCATTTTACTTTCACGCACCTAAATAAAGAATATAAAATCACAAAACACAGTATATAATTTATTGTAATCCAACATTGAGTGCAAGCCAGCCCCAAAATTTTAGACTCCTTGAGAATGTTCTGCATGCACTCTTATCAGCTGAGAGCACGTGGAGAGGTTCCATGTGTTCATAAAAGCAAAATAGAGAAGGTGAAGCCTCGGTGGTGGGAGGAGTGAAACAGTCTACCCCTACCCTCCCAAACCTGTTGGCACTCAGAGAGTTGCAAGGCAGCCACACTGGTTGCTAGGCAACTAGTTCCCACCCTGCCAACCATGTAAGGAGACAAAATGAGCTCTGCTGAGTATAACTTGAGAACAGCCGAAGCTTTTGCAATCCAGGCCGCATATCTACACTTAGGTTGGCAATGCCATGTGCCTGCGACAAATGTCTGCTTTCCAAAGTAATTAATAACATATCATTTAAAGAAATAGGTGTCAGTCTGAGGCAGAGATGAATAAATAAAGCAATTAAAATTTCTTTCTTTCAAGTTATCATTAATTTATTGTTTTAAAACCACGTCCTCTGGTCACGAATTACACTGTAATCTGGCTTGGTGTTTTAATTATTTGATGAAAAAAGTCTATTGAATAGGTCCTTCCAGGATATAGGTTTATTCAGAAGACATTCATATATCAAAATAAATTAATAAAAATTTTGAAATCACCCAGCTCAAAGACACTGACAATGATCTTTACGCTTGATAATAGAAGTTGCTTGGAGGTCAAGCCTATGGTACATTCTAAGGAATCTGCCTAGTTTTTTGTGCCAGATGCGATTAAACACCAACTTATAATTTGTGATTGGGAGAGGGGGAGGGGGGAGGTGGAGGATACATACAAATCCCAAACAAAATAGCTTTGCAAAAATAAAATACTGGTTAAAATTTATTGCACATCATTCTCAGGCAAAACTATTTGCTTTTAAATACTATAGAGTTGATAGGTGCATTAATTTTTTGAGTGGCAGATAATTTTGACAATAACATTTCTTTGATGGAATTATCGCCGCATACTCGTGTAGAGAGAGTGATAGAGTGGTCATAACGATGCCACGCTGGTTGCTAGGTAACCACTTCCCCTATTGTAAAGCATGAAAGCGAAGGAAGCAAGGTCGCACCTGACTGCCAAATTCGGTGACACCATCAAGTAAAGTGAAGAGCACCATGCCGCAGCGATGTGCCTAATCTATTTTACACATAATTATTTGTCTTTTGCATTAACAACTGGCTTAAAATATGTAAAAGCACAGAAATTCAAGTACTCACAGTCTAGTACTTGTCGACAGACACACACACTGAGAGAAACAAAACACATTTTCCATCTTGTTTCATGATCACGATGTTTTGCTAGCCTAGGCCAGCTTATTTCTCAAGTTACATTATATAAACATGTCCTATGAAGGCTCTTATTTCTAGCACTATTTACACATGTTCAGCAACACAAAATGTTGCTTCTTGTTATATATTTTTTTATGGCTCAATGAAAATAAATAAAAAGTGTTACATCATTAGGTGCGTGGGCTACATTAGAAAACGTAAAATATTTCACCGTTAGGTATTTACTTATTTGAAAGCGACTACTGTTCTCACTCAACACTGTCTTTGAGACATCTTGCGCCTGGGCAGTTATACTCTGTACCATAAGTTGACCAGATTCTGACAGGTCTGCGAAAGTAGCGCCACTGTTTACATCTGACTACATATCCTTCCGCCATCAGCTGATTGGCCACATGGCAACGATATTGTTTATTTTCATGTTGTAATTATCAGCTGCTCCCCTTGTCAATGTACTGTTCGTGGGACGTTTTAGGCAAACTTGCTACTCATAAATACGTAGTTGCAATTGTAGTAATAGTAATGTGTACATAAAACATTAATCAGTAAATTGTTGTTGAAGGGCAAAAATATAAATAATTTAAAATTTAGTAACTACAAAAAAATGTAATGTTAAAACAAAGTTTAAGATATTTTAGACTGACATCTGTCTAAAAAAATATAAAACCTTGCAAAAAATTTAATATTTGCTAACTCTTTTTTTATTTGTCCAAGACAGTGAATTTGAGATAACATTTGCGAAATGGTAGTTGTAGTTATTATCACACGTAGGACATTATAGCTAATATATTCAAGTTGGAAATATGTGACCTGGAATAACGTTAGAATTGCTCAACAACAATTTACGCGTGTCCAACTTTCTTCGGAAACAAGGAAATGGATTTTCGGAGAACAATATGGCGTATAATTTACATAGACGAACGATTACCTGCCGAATATAAATTACTAGTACTCAAAATCACTTTTACACAAATATAAGTTACTTAAAAAATTATGCAGAGCTCGCAAAAAATAAAACTATTGGTATCTGTTCGTAAATGTATCATATATCGCACACGAACTCCTACTCTTTTCTGGCTGGTATAGCTTTACAAAAAATCCGATAGATGGCACGCACAACATTTCAGGGCAAGGTCAGAGCCACTATTTTTGCTCAATAGATTGCGTCTTTTAAAGTTGATTGTTCTTCTATTACTGGCTTGGAACAACACAAATTTGAAATATATTTCGTCAAATTACTAGAAAAAATAATTCAACAATATTATGCAATATTTCTGTATGCTCTTGGAATTAATATCAAGCACGCAATGAAAGCGGGGTTGAAGAGGGGCGATTATGACGTGAAAAAAGATTTCGAAATTGCAATTCATTTGGATACAGATAGTTTTAATGTGCCTTTAATTTTGAATACCTATAGATTTCTACTTTAGCACGAAGTTTAGTTTCTAACACTAAAAACTGCTGTTTTATGACCAGATAAAAAAAAAAGTATTAATTAACCTAGGAACTCTATCTTATCGCGTATTTTCGGCTGGTCTAATGTGCGTCTGCAGTGTACTGAGAATAATAGCCAACGTAATATTAACTTTTGTTCGTTCGTGCATCAGCTGATACAGGATTTTGTAAATGGCACTTTGTTNTAGCCAACGTAATATTAACTTTTGTTCGTTCGTGCATCAGCTGATACAGGATTTTGTAAATGGCACTTTGTTTTGAATACGTTAAGTGCCACTCGCTGACTGTCAGAATCTCCCCAACTTATATGAAATAATATTTAATAAAGAGGGGGTGCATCTACAACTGTTTGTGGTGAACTTGCTGGCACCACAATACCTCTGGACTACAGGGGTAGTCCACACAACTAACAAAGTGTTAAATGAAAATATGTGATACAACATAACATGCAATAATGTTCTGTGAAGAATGCTTCTATGCCAATAGCATGCAAACAAGCTTAGACTGCTGCACTTCCTCATACCAAGGGTAGCTTTACCTCGAGTGTGGCAAGCTGAGCAGGGTCGGACACAACCAGGAACTGGCTGTGTGAGTTCTGCGGATCATTGGAGTCATCTGATGTCTCTAGGGCGAGGAATGTACTTCCATCCTTGCTGAACCCCAGCACCTGCACACACCACTTCTAATAGCTCATATGCCAAGACAAAAGCATGCTCGAAAAGTACTGTCATAATTATAATTATCTTATATTCTGGTGTCTACAAAAGCTGTGATGGAGTATTGGTTAAACTAGAAACTTGCCTCTCACAAGGAAAAACCAAATTTGATTCCCAGCAGATCAAAGCCAGATTTTTGTATATGGGTACCTGGCTGTTGGGTTTTCTAGGGGTACTCCCATTTCCAAACCTTTGCATTCTGTTGATCAATCCTCACCTCACTTGACCCCCATCAGCACTAAAAATCTCCTCCGATAAATATGTGTGTACGCAACGCACAGAGAGAGAGGGGGGAGAGGAGAGGGGAGAGAGTGAGGAGGGGAGAGAGGAGGAGGGGGAGAGAGAGAGCCATTAAAACTGTTTTACTGCTTAATAAGTGCTTATGCATTATTTGGCTACAAAGAGGTTTCGTACATGCTCTTTGAGGATACTGCTTTATTTGGAACACACGTGTGTACTGAAATTAATATTTCAGTAACAAATCCTCCAATTTTTCTGGGTAACACCACTGAAAATTGACTTTGTGCTCAGTCACTGTGCAATATTTAAACATTTATGACTACAAAGGGGAGCTAAGTACATGTCTGGGGTATTATTTTATTTGGAAGATGTTTGAATATGTAATAAAATTAATATTACATGCAAAAATAAAATTGATTTGACATCGGAGATGTTCGAACATGGACACGCTTGGTAAAACCTTGCACCGCTCAATGTTTTAACATTTAGGGAGACATGGGGAGGCTTCAAGTGACATTTAGAGATGATTAAACACTGACTTCACTAAAAAAAATTGCTAATTTTGACGTATAGGGATGGGGTGGGTCAAAATACACCCAAAATATTTTTAACGACCTTATTTCTGGAAATTAAGAGGGGCACAGAACTTCTTGGCCGCTCAAAATGGTTCACAAACAAGGTCAATGTATATTTAAAGTGCATTCTTTTTCTTTTTTAACCAAATCACTAAAAATAATTTTTCGAAAGTGCAAATTTTTTAAAAATTAACAGTTTTGACAGCAGGAGCATGTGATGTTGGCAAAGGCAGATAACCCTGCGACATGATTTCAAAATTTAACAAAGGCTCACTGCAGTAATCCTTTCCGACTGCAACAATAGTTTTGCTAGAACTAACTGTGGTAAGCTGGCAGTAGCTGGTAATCATATTGTTTGGTTTCTTACTGGCTTTTTCATTCAGTACTTTATCAACAAATTCCTTACAATATACTTGGGTGAATGAAGCAAACACATTTTTTAAGTACTGACTGTAGAGTGAATAGTGTTTCTTTAAAAGAAAAAATCAAAAAAATGTGTTGATTTGTTGTGTTACAGCCCAAGTGGTAAAATTAAATTATCGTCACTAAGTTTCAGAAATATAAATGATTTAATACAGTAGAGCCTCATTAATACAATACAAAACTTCAGTTTATACAAAGTAATTCTACAGTCCTGTGAAATTAAGTAGGCCTTATGATGTCAAACTGTTTGTTTAATAAGAAATATGGTTAATAAGTAATATAGTCTATTTCATACAAGAATTATTANTTATGATGTCAAACTGTTTGTTTAATAAGAAATATGGTTAATAAGTAATATAGTCTATTTCATACAAGAATTATTTTTTTTGACATATCGTGTAGAAATAGTAACTTGTAAACAAACATGCTACATATCCTTCTGCCACCCCGTGGTTTCCACCTGACTGCCAAAGCATGCTCTGTCTGTAATGACAGACGTTGATGAGACTTGTCTACCTACCTAAATTAAAACGTGTTGCCAAGCTACTCACGCATAGATAATGAGAAAGAATTAATTTTGCTGTAGAATTTTTCATCGCTGCAACGGAAATTAAGTGATTAATATCCATAGTTTAATTCACTTGAAAAAANTTATGATGTCAAACTGTTTGTTTAATAAGAAATATGGTTAATAAGTAATATAGTCTATTTCATACAAGAATTATTATTTTTGACAGATCGTGTAGAAATAGTAACTTGTAAACAAACATGCTACGTATCCTTCTGCCACCCCGTGGTTTCCACCTGACTGCCAAAGCATGCTCTGTCTGTAATGACAGACGTTGATGAGACTTAAGTCTACCTACCTAAATTAAAACGTGTTGCCAAGCTACTCACGCATAGATAATGAGAAAGAATTTATTTTGCTGTAGAATTTTTCATCGCTGCAACGGAAATTAAGTGATTAATATCCATAGTTTAATTCACTTGAAAAAANATTTTGCTGTAGAATTTTTCATCGCTGCAACGGAAATTAAGTGATTAATATCCATAGTTTAATTCACTTGAAAAAAGATGTTTCGAAATTACAGCTTTCCTGTCCAGCAAACAGAAAGAATACATCATAATGCTCACAGAAAGTTAGCTATATTACAAGTCTTAGTTTGATATACGAGGGTATTTATGTTCATCATTCTACTACAATTTTTCTGTCAATTTCATTCATATATTTGAAACAACCGTATTAAAATTCAATACCGTATCACAAACACTTGAAATTTTATTGTAATCAAAAGACTAAACTTGTGTTTGTAACTCTCTCGTCCATTTTGCTGAATGCACCTACAACTAGAGTCGTGTGGCTAGGCGTGGACTTAAAATCACGACATAAACTGTGGAGCATCGTTTGTTATAGACTGCGAATTTGGTTTGACCTCTTTAATAAGATTTTATTTATTATTCTTATGAAGTAGCAGTTTGGACATTACAGCATATTTATGTGAAACTTGGAAATATTACGCATTCGGGGAAATTGTTAGACAGCATATTTTTATTCATAATAATAAAGTATTTTGGAATTAAAAGCGACATTAGTTCATCAAACAGGCGAGATCAGGCAGTTAACAGTTCGAACACGCAACAAGGCTATTTATGAATAACCACGGTGCTTAGTGCACCTGGATGACAGTACATCACATTAACATAAATATTATTTGCCGCAAAAATGATTCCATCGCAAAACGATGCGTGGTTTTGGTAAATAACTAACATTTCTCTTCGCTTTGCTGTTGAATTGGGAGGGGACATGAAACACAAAATGGCGAGCCGGTCTCAGAAAGGCTCTGTGATTACAGACTGAATCAAAATTATTAGCAAGCAGAATTGCTGCTCACAGAAATATGTTACGTTAAAAATATATATAGGGCTAGCGGAAAATATAAATTTCTAGGAATTATTTTGTATATCTGTATTTTACACATGAAACACAAATCATTTCATGAAGGCATGGCTTCAGAAGCAAGCTGCGCGCAGTGGCTAACAAATGGCAGCACAGTCGTCTACTCTGAAGTTGTATCGGGAAAGTTATTTACCACTTCCATTAAAAAAATCTTGTACGGGCCTTAAACGACTCGGGTTTGAAATATATTGCTTCGAATTGATGTAGAAATATTTGCAAAATACTCTGCAACCTCTTTAATTAATATGTAGCATTCACGTGGTGACTTTAGCAGTAACTACAATAGAAACTAAACTATCACACACAATTTAAATTCCATTTCATCTGAAACATCTAAAAGTTATTCTAAAACAAAGTTTAGTTGCACTAATAACAGCTGTTTCGTAACATCATAAAATAAAATGCATATACCATATTCATCCGAAAATAAGACAACCCTGAATGTAACACGACCCCCANCGTAACATCATAAAATAAAATGCATATACCATATTCATCCGAAAATAAGACAACCCTGAATGTAACACGACCCCCACATTATGAGAGAATGTTTCAAGAAAAATAATTTACTCACAATTTTAATTTTCTTGTTCAGAAAGTCACTGNCCCCCACATTATGAGAGAATGTTTCAAGAAAAATAATTTACTCACAATTTTAATTTTCTTGTTCAGAAAGTCACTGCAAGGAATCACAAAAAAATAATCTCAATCACTTTTAATATTTTTGCTTAAATCACTCAATAAAATTAAAATACTAAATGACTGAGAATGATGCTATAAATGTACACTATAATAAATATTAGTATTTAATTTTTTCAGACATTCAAAAAATATTATGGCATATTATTTTAATTCTTTTCTTTCCGAAAATATTTTCAGATTACAGTTTTACAAACTTCTGTTTTGTTTACCGTGTTAGAAAAAAAACATGACTATAGACTAAAATAACAATATCAACGTAGATACTAAAAACCCTTCAAAGAAATATGTACAGATATGCTACCCTTATGGAACCAAAACCATGAATCATTTACTTAAGGTCGTTGGTAGTTTGGAACACGGCCATGGTATAAAAGAGTAAAAAGTGCACACTACTTTCATACCATGTTATCTACGAGTTTTTTGTTTTGAATTCCAAATGGTCACCATTATTGACATAGCAGCTGGAGGTCAATGCTATAACTGCAATGTAAATAAGGAAGTTTAGATATAACTGAATTATATTTAGCATTATTATCAAGTGTGTGTGTGTGTATTTATATGAAAAATATATGCATTTACATGTGATGTGATTGGCAGTCAAATGGGTATGTAAACATTGCATGTTATTGTAGGTTGAAACAGTTTGCTGTCAATTGTTAGACGACCCCCATTTTTTTAAATACAGTTTAAAGTGAGAACTATTGTCTTATTTTCGGGTGAATACAGTACATTTTGTCTAACAACTCTTTCCTGCCTGTGTATTTTGCAGATGTCTGTTGTGCGAAGGCAGGGTTGTCGGAGCAGCCAATATGAGATTCTCTTTTTATCGTTCACGCATCAGCTGATACAGGACTGTGTATATGGGATGATGCAAGTTTCATTTTTGACATGTTACCACACACTGGTTGTCAAATAAAGGAATTCTTATATGAAATAGACTATACAAGGTGGTTTTATACTACAAGGCTTCAAATACACTAGCAGAAACAACATGCTCGTGTATAATACTTATTGCTGAAATGTAAATGAACGGGGAACCACAAATTAATAGGTTTCATAGCACAACGTCGGGAGTCCACTAGTGGTCACACTTGTAACTATTATCAAATGAGATGCCTACATCAAACTGATAATATTACCAGCAATTAATCTGCGAAGAAGTTAGTGTTTACACAGGTTATGTAGAAGTGTAAATGTAGCAACTGTACATTCTACGAGAATATGAAAATTCCAAGAAATAGGACTTGAAATAAGATTACGTTATACAATAAATGTAGGCTACAGTGCACAAGAATTCAGTAGTGAAATAAAGTTACATTCAACAAGAATCTGGAAATGAAATAAAACCACCCAAAATTGGATACCCCACTGAAATCAATATCCAGTGTATTAAATTTCTTGACATTGGTTACAAAAATGCATACCCTAGTAATATGCCAACTTGTGTGCTTACAGTTTTTCTGTACCTATGTATCTATAAAAAATTTGTTGCTAGGTAAGTTTTATTAAAATTCTAATGAAAATCACAATTTAAAAAAAAAAATTTTGTATGAGTTTGTTTTGTACAAAATTCATTATTACAAATTGTGCCAAAGATATGGCCCCTTCAGGTTTGATTTAAGTTCAAAAAACTTCTTTGTAGCCAACTTGTGTTTGTGTCCCAACAACAGAAATGAATCAAAATTGTTTGCTATATAACTTTGTATGCAAGGTTACAGAGATTTTTAATAGGAATGTGCAAATCTTCAATAGTGTAATCAAAATCAGTTTTAACATTCAACTGGACTTTGTATTAAAATTTACTATTCACATATAGTAGAACCCTGATCTAACAAAATGTCACAGTTACTGAAAATCGTTTCACTATTTCAGTTTCGTTTAATTCAAATTTACCTATTTTAACACTCCAAACACCAACAAGTTGTTATAAAAACATGTTTTTTTTCCAAGTTAAGACAGTGTTTCGTTATCAATGGTTAAAAATAAAACTTGTATTTAAATTTAATACTAAAGTAATTCACTAGACAGATGTTCTGCAAATGAAATTGGTACCCCACAAGACCATTAACGATCTGTAGTTAATGAAAATAAAATTTAAACATTGGGCGTTGCCTAACTTTCAACAAGTGCAAAATCCATTTCCTAAAGCCTTTTTGTACAAAATTTGGATGATTATTAACAAAAATTTTATTTATTTAAATAGTAATAGTATTCTCATTCTGAATAAAAATATATTATAGAAAGTCCATAAACGATCTCACATTACAGAGAAAAAAGTTTAACATTGTGCACCGCGTACCTTATAACGAATGCGAAATCCATTTCTGAAAGCTTTTTTTGTGCAAAAATTAGACTATATATTAACTAAACACAAATTTATTTAAATACGCAGAAGTCTTTCGGATAGAAATATACATCCTACAAGGCTGTGGAACTCAAAAACATAAACATTGTGGCTCCTACTATGTATATATTTTTGCCAACGCGAAGATCAACTTTCTCACTAAAGTTAAATAAATAAATACATAAACAAACAATTGTTTGTACGCTGTACCACAATCATGCCTTCATTTATCCAACACACTGACGGCCCGTAGTGGCACACGTCAAGTCAGCCAACACTGACAGGCATGCACGCAGCTAGTGTGAAGGGCAACTGCAACAAGTGCGACAGAGAAGCAAGGCATGTTGCAGCAGAAACGGGTGCTGCTGGCACTATTATTGACTAAATGTGTTTTATCCAAAACCATAAATAAAATCTATTCCATTAAAAAATAGCAGAAGCAGGGTCGTTAACAGGCAATGCTGTCAATACCAATCGCAATCCGTAATCAAAATCCAAGAAGAAAAGCCAAAAATCAAAGTTATACAGCACTATTGAAAAACGTATCAAAATGGTGTGCGCCACGCCACGTGGTCGCAAGATAAATGGTGCTCATGGAAGGGAAATGGAAGATCAGTACCTTGCAGTGTTATTGGCTACCGCTGTTGCTATGCATGTGGTTGGATGGCAGCTAGGTGCTAGGGGAGGGAGAGGTGTAGAACAAAGGAGCCCTTCGTGATGTCATGCAAAGTCTAACTCACTATGCATGCACGTGGTCAACTCAAATCACCGCTACTGTAGTTTAAAACGGATAATACTTATCTAATTTTATGTTTCAGCGGATGGTTTAAAAGTACCTACTAAAAAATGCCTACATATTATTGCCATGGACCAGTACATGTATAATTAGGGTTTCCTTGCAATTTTTTCTATTTTAGCAGGACTATTTTTCTCTTTTCATAAATTTTTGAGATTTTTTTGATGGTTCCTGAAAACCTCTACTTTAGATTGCTGTTTTCGTTACCTCAGGTTTTGACTCTATTCACATTCAATTCAAATTCGCATGAATAATTACTATTTGCTTCACACTTTAATCTGCAATGGGAAATGAATATTCGCACCTGCCCAATTGTCAATATTAATTTTTACAAACTGTCGAGTCTATTTCTGTTATCTAACTTTATAAGTAGAGGAACACGTGTAGTAATCGGTTAAAAATTAGGTAGTTCTTTTTACTAACACATTATTAAACAGTAAAGGTTTCAGTTTAGCTCCTTAACTTTTGTTATTACCAAACGTCAAAATTTGGATCCATTCAGGTCTGCTTTAATGCGGTCTAACAACTTGGGAAAAGGAACTGTCGGAATATATTAACAGTCTAATACCAAACCCACCCTACAACTAAATTTACATATCACCACAAACAAATTAATTCTGCAAATCTTTCCTTTTTAATTTAATAGCAGGTTAAAAATTTTACTAACCACAGGATAAAAATAAAGTGTTGCACATGCTGCAAAAATTGACCACAATTATTTATGTTATTAAAATTAAGATTTTACTGTCTCACACAACTGTTTATTTGAACATTTTTGTACTATTAGAATCTTAAAAATATGCTGTGCTGGAAGTGGATAGAAGAATATAATGTATCACTCACGTTTCCACCCAGCTCCTTCAACTTCTTGGAGCCAGCAAAGTTGTTGGCGAGTGTGAAGACAGTGTCACCAAAGACTATCTCGGTGCCGTCCTCAGCTTCGACAATGCCGTGCACGGTGCGCTTGTGCATGGTGAGGGTGGATGCCTGGCGGTAGTGGCGGGCGCACACCACACAGAAGTACGGCTTCTGTTGCGTGTGCACCATGTGGTGCTTGTAGAGGCTCGAGTACTCTGTGAACCTCTTGCCGCACCCCTGTGACCCCGTCATGCTAACATTACCATAAGCTTATACTATTATTTCAAACCATGTATTTATTTTAACATTTCATAATAATTGATACTACTATTTATTTTAACTGTGTTTTGTGTTTTATTGCATAATCGCCACCATTGTGTAACAGTTGCACTATAATTTTTAAATGCGGAGAAGAGTAAAACTTTTATTTCCTAAGTCACTGTCTTTGTTTACACACTCCCCGCTGCGCCAGAACATGTAGGTATGCGTCCTACACTAAACACCCTCCAAAACAAATATGGCAGGAAGGTGGTCTTCAGTCACCCCTTCCACAAAGCAGGAGGGGATGAGTGAAAGAGGTTCTTTCTGCTATGAGTTGTAGCTGAAAGTAGCAGAGGACGACCACAGTGGTTTTCCTCCTTCCTGGTAAATCATTTNAGTCACTGTCTTTGTTTACACACTCCCCGCTGCGCCAGAACATGTAGGTATGCGTCCTACACTAAACACCCTCCAAAACAAATATGGCAGGAAGGTGGTCTTCAGTTACCCCTTCCACAAAGCAGGAGGGGATGAGTGAAAGAGGCTCTTTCTGCTATGAGTTGTAGCTGAAAGTAGCAGAGGACGACCACAGTGGTTTTCCTCCTTCCTGGTAAATCATTTCTCCTCATTCTAGTTGGGAAGTCACGCACAGTACCTGGGTGCATATGGGACCCTGTTTGGAAGCTTGCTATTCTCTGTCTCATTTAAGTTGGCGAGATTCTGACAGTTCGACGAAAGTAACACCAATGTTTACTTTTTGTTTATGTATCCTTTCGCCATCAGCTGGTGCATCAAGTGGATGCTGTATTTTTTATTAACATGTTGTCAGCTAATCCACTTGCCATTGTACTGTAATGCTAAAGAAATTTTAAGATATTTTAGACTGACATCTGACTAAAAAAAATTAGTAGGTTATAAAAGTAAAAATATAAAACCCTGCAAAAAATTTAATATTTGCTAACTCTGTTTTACCTTGTCGAGACAGAGAATTTGGGTTAACATTTGCGAGACAGTAGTTGTAGCTATTATCACACTTTGGACATTATAGCTAATATATTCGAGTTGGAAATATGTGACGTGGAATAACGTTAGAATTGCTTAAAAACTATTCACGCGTGTCCCACTTTCTTCGGAAACAAGGAAATGGATTTTCGGGAGAACAATATGGTGTATAATTTACTTAGACGAACAATTACCAACCCAATAGAAATTACTAGTACTCAAAATTGCTGTACACGAAATAGATGTTACTTTAAAAATTATGCAGAGCTCACGGAAAAATACAACTATTGGTATCTGTTCGTAAATTTGTTAGCACGAAAGCTGTCTTCTCTGGCTGGTAATGCTTCGGGAAAAAAGCAGATAGATGGCGCGCACGAACTGACAGCGAGGTTCGAGCCCTTTGCATTGCTCAATAGATAGAACATTCAACTTTTAAAATGAGGCTTTTATTACTGGCTCGGAACTACACGAATTTGAAATATATTCCGTCAAATTATTAGAAAAACTAATTCAACAATATTATGCAATACTTCTGTAGGCTTTTGGAATTAATATAAAGCATGTATGGAAAGCATGATTGGAAAAGGGGGGATACGACATTGTAAGAAGTTTTGAAGTTGCTTTTCATTTAGATACGGATCGTTTTATTGTGCATTTCATTTTGAACACCTATACATTATTACTTTATCACGAAGTTCAGTTTGTAACACTAACAACCACTGTTTTGTGACCTCGTAAAATAAAAATTATTAATTAATCTAGGAACTCTTTCTTATCGCATATTTTCTGCTTGTCTATTGTGCGTCAGCAGTGCACTCAGAATAGCCAACGTAATATTACCTTTTGTTTACTTCGTATACATCAAGTTGCCACTCACTGACTGTCAGAATCTCGCCAACTTACATGAGACGGACTCCATAAGGCCANCTTCGTATACATCAAGTTGCCACTCACTGACTGTCAGAATCTCGCCAACTTACATGAGACGGACTCCATAAGGCCAGCCAAAAGGGGGAGGATACCACAATAGTTGCTAGGCAGCCATTTTTGCTCTTGCCATGCAAGAAACTGGAGGAAGCAACATTGCTGGGACGATCTACAGCTGAGCATGCCCGACAATAGCTGAAAACCACCTCCCACCAGCCGGCCGAGAGAGGGAGAGCACGAGAATGCCATGCTAGTTGCAAGGCAACCGTTAATGAAAGGAGAGCAGAGCAGAATGGGTGCCACGCTTCTTACACATTTCACTCCCAGTTATTGAACATTTGCATAAACAACTTGGCAATCTGTACCTTTTACAAGGAATGGATGTCGAGTGCCAACTAGGAATATAATTAACTTTACGGTGAAAAATGGTGCTGATAATAGTCTTCTTGTCAAGTATTGAACCAATTATTCACATAATGGTCACACTGCTATTAGTAAAGAAAATTTTAGCAGTGTTTGAAATATACACATTTTTCTTATGAAACCACTACAGTGAACTCTTTATCTTCTGTTTTTTTCGGGACTGTCAAAAATTTTTAATACATCCAGGATTTCAGTAGATGAAGGTTCTGATAATTACATCAATAAAATACAACTTCTAACCTTATTAGACTTCATGTTAAGTGATTGCTGTACATTATATGTGAGTGAAGTTTAATAGTAAACACAAAAATTAGAATTTCAAAAAAAAATTTTACTGTATTAGTATTTCTGTAAATAAAACATTAAAAGACCTTTCACCTCAGCTTGTTTAAACAAAGAATGTAACATCTCATAATACTGTATATAATCGATTTTAATCTAACACCAAATGCAAGCAGACCCAAAACTTTCAAACCCTCTGAAAATGAAAATATGAGACTGAATGGAAGCCAAATTTGGAATGTCCGGCGCGCACTTGCTCAGCTGAAAGCGTGCAGAGAGCTTATTGACCGGCCAGTGTGTTCTTGATGGGCAAGATTGAGAGGGGGAAGCTTCAGCGGTAGGAAGAGTGAAACAATGTCGTACCCACCTCACCAGCCATGTAAGGGGAGGAAACAAGTTGTGTGTAATATCATCGAGGACAGCCAGAGCTTAATCAATCCAGGCCTCTTATCAATACAGGTTGGCAAAGCCTTGCGCCTGTGGCAAATGTTTTCTTTTAAAGTAATTAATTATATTTCAATGCATAAAAACTTGTAATTTTGAGACAAAAATGAATAAATAAGGCAATTAAAATTTATTCCTTCACAGTCTTTGATTATTAATTATTCAAAACGGCATCCCCTGATTTTCCAGTGCACTTACGCCTGTTGCAATTCATGCTGCACTTGAGCATTATTAGAATACCAAAGGTATTGAATAGGCCCTCAATGGATTATCAGTTTATTCAAAAGATGCATGTCTATTGAAATAAATTAATATAAATCCTCTGATTTTCCCGCAGGAAATTACTGAAAATGAACTGTCACCCGATCTTGTCCCTCATCCAGCGCAAGGCCGCCGCAGGTCGCTCGCGCACGAGTCTTACGAGTGTGCACCGAAGCCTTCGAGGGACGTTCCAGTGTGTGTTAATTTTAAGTATTTTATTTTGTAATATTATCTTGCCGTGTACTCCTGTGCACGTTTTTGTGATTGAAGGGTTGTGTTAAATTTAAGAATTGTTTTGTATGATTATTTTGTCGTGCACTCTCGCACACGTTATAGTGATTTCTTGTGTTAGTATTGTTCCATACCATTTCCATCAATTATTATATTACATCTTTGCTTGTGTGGTCCACGGGGCCGTCACTTCCAGCAGCGCGCACCGCGTGGCCTGCGGGGCCTTCATCTTTGCTTTCACTGATATTAAAATTCTGGTCGTTTAATTATTTTAAAACCTTTTCATTTTGCCCCCGCAGCCAGCTTTTGGCACCAAAATTACAGGAAAACATCTTTGCTAATAATAATAATAATAAAAATAGTGTACCTGGTACTGAAATTGGAACTGGCTTTCTTTGATATTTGACCCATTCTTTGTGTTAATATAAAACTAGTAAGCAGTAGTATCATCATCAATAGGATATTCACGAAAAAGTAAGCACTTTTGAAAGTCCTCTCATTTGGAATAATATTTTAGCCTTAGATGCCNTCAATAGGATATTCACGAAAAAGTAAGCACTTTTGAAAGTCCTCTCATTTGGAATAATATTTTAGCCTTAGATGCCAACTTCTAAGTGCAGTGCAATATACAGTGTGCATTACTTACATGGCAATATTTTTTTTTTTTTAATGGTGGTTAAAAGATAACAAATGGCTGAAAGTAAAAAGTAACTAGGGCCTCAAAAGTGCTCACTTTACCATGAAAAGCCTATACTATTATACATATATTCACAATGGACATACATTAACTACTCTCCAATGAGGGAAAATTTTGCTACCAGATACTTGTGCAAAATGAGTGTGAACTTGTTCTGTTTGGCATTTACTGGACATTCTCACTACAGTTTTTTTAGAAAGGTTTTGTATGAAAATTCATTTGTATCATCATCACGTAAAGAAGGCTGTTAGGGTGAAAGAGATTCTGGGTTAGAATTACAGATACAACTTGGGTATGTGTGTGAAATGTTTGTGCAGGTCTGTAGTTGGCCAAAAGAGTGCTTCCTTTCTTGACATTATGTTTGGGTTTGTACAGCGTGTATACTGGTCAGTCAAAAGGGAATCACTAATTTAATCCGAAGCACCGATAACAAAATGGGTTTATTTTTGTCCCAAACTTTTGTAAATAACCTTCCAAGCCACCTAACCATTTTGAATGTTTAAAACAATATAATTTTAAGGCATTAGAGTGACAATTCAGGTATTTAGTATTTTCTTTGGAGTAGAAATCTCTCAATGGTGTTTGTTTAAAAAAGAAAGTAAGAAATGGCAATTGTAATTTTTTCTTTTGCATGTTGAACCATAATAATCTTTATTATAGTTTTGATGCAGCCTAATTAGAATAAAATGCAAATTTGGAAGGTTGATTTAACAGAAGAAAATGAATTCTTAGCTGATAAAATATCATCATATTCAGTATGAAGATATTTGTTATCATCATCTGGATTTTCATTCAAAAAATGGCAATATCCTTTATTTGATGTAATTTGCTTCATGGCCTGTTCTCAAGAAGGCTGAGATAATAATCAGATGTGTACTACTATTTTCCCTAAATCCCAGAGGGTGTCGACGAGAGTGCTCTACTGCTAGCAAGTATATTTTAAATTTATTTTGGACATCTACACATCAATAAATTGAAAATGAAACTAATTTAATTGAAATTTTAAACAGGACTAATAACATTTCAGTATCAATTTTACCTACAGACATTTCAATTACATAAACATTGCTGATGATACTCAATATGTTTCAACTCAGCTAAACTGACACACATTATTATATTATTTTCCTTTTATTTTCTGTGATTTACATTTCCCACTTAAGAAAATATTGTAAGGGTGGTGGTATTAATTGTAATAATTTTGTATTTCAAATTTAGTTGTCAGTAATTTTGCGAGGGCAGTACAATTTTCGTGTTTTTCAAATGTTTAATCAAATCACTATAATTTATATTTTATTATTAAAGGCAATTTCTACTAATTCACATTTTTCTTCTTCTGTGTAATTCAACAGCAATGTATGTTTGTGATTACAATCCCTATTTCGCTAGTACTTCTGTTGTGTAGTTATCTTTTATTTTATTTTTTGTGTTGTAATTAATTTCCAATGTTCTGTAGGTAAACCAGGTGCCCAACCAATTTTTTAAAATATTACGTTCTACATACATTAAATTAACTGATGTCTATTTTCTCAATGCAAAATCATTTGGAAAATGATTATTTACAGTATAATCATCTGTTCTTCAGACTAGAAGAAAACATACCTGTATGGTACACACATATGGCTTCTCCCCTGAGTGTATGCGCAGGTGGTTCTTGTAGTTTGTGGCAGAAGCAAATGCACGCGTGCAGCCTTCCTGCGGACACACATACGGCCGTTCCCCAGTGTGCGTGCGAACGTGGACTTTCCGAATGTTAGATGTTGTGAAAGAACGTTCACATCCAGCCACCGGACATCGAAATGGCCTCTCACCTGAAACAGAGAGTATATTTAACAATTCCTTAGATTACTAAGACAGCAAATACATCAGTCTTCTACTTATATTATTGCCTGCCATTATTACACATTACAATATTGCAAAATTTCAGCACTACGGGCACAACAGTGCTATAAATATGAATAAGTTGGCCAAACAACTTTACAAAATCCGATACTGTCTCATCCATTTATCTGTCACCCAAATACACTGGTTTTTATTATAAAATGGAACATAATTAGATGAATTTCCAGTTATCCACAAATAAAAAGTTACATTTAAAGAAAGTACAATTACCTTAAATGGAGAAAACAATTAAAACACTTTACGTTGCATAAAATTCTATAATACTATTTTCTAATTACAAAATTTTCTTTTCTTGTACCAGAGACATTGTTACAATCTAAAAGATTAAGCATTGTGTACATTTGAAAACTGTTGTAAACATCAAAAGTTACTGAAGAACATAAAATGAGAGAGCGAATGTGGTTCAAAGTCTTAGTGGTAAACATTAGAAGAGATCTGAATATTATTGTCCATCATGCTAAGAAACTAGCAAATAACTGTGTAAATTAAAAAGACTGCATACAAATACTCTTGTTGACAGAAATACACCAATGGTTGGACATTAAATTTTTTTGCTGGCTGGACCAGCTTCCTCAGGTGGCGACTGTAAAATGTCGCCAACCTATTTGTGTTTCCAACCACAAGCACCAGCCTTCATTTTTTCCACTAATAGCTAGAGGTGGTGGTAAATGGCATTCCTTTTGTTTATAGAATTAAAACATACACTCAAAAGAATTCATTATTCTACTGCTCTAAAAAATTATTTTCTACAAACACATATGTTATTTGTAGAAAATACTCTTGAACAATATCTCTACATTAATCCATACTATTTTTAACTCTTCAACTACTTACAACAGTATCACTAAGCAGAAATAAATTTTCATAAAACACTATATATACACTCTAGAAATAAAAGTGAAAACATGAATGGCTACTGTGAAGACAAATGTCACTTATTCAAACCAACATCTCAAGGCTGCTTCTGCAAACTCCGGGTAGCTTAACTTCACAGTCAACAACAGTAAATATTCTCATATCCCTCTCTTACGCTGGAAACTAACTGTGACGAAAATATTCGTAACCTTCAATGAATTTGTCCAAAGGCATTTTAGAAAATTATTGCTCTCCAAAACTTAGAGACATCTATGCGAGATTTCTGTCCAGCAGTTGAGGGATTGAACAATTCCCTAACTGCCTTATAAAAGGCATCTGTCTCCCACTGGCATATGGTTTGGCAGATTCACAAAAAACTTCTCCATACAGCACTTCAATTGTTTCTTGAGCATTTCTCACTGTGTCAAATTTCCAGTCACTGAGCGCCTCTTGTGCGCGTTGTGGAAAAACACCATCTGCATAGAGCTGCAGACATGCATGGAGTGTCAGAAGTTCATCCCACAACTTGTAGGCGTATGGGTACTTAGAACCCTCTGGTTCAGTGATAAGCTTATTACTTGACTGAACACTTCAGTGACAAATGTCACTGAAGTGTCAACTTCTGAGCAATACTTTTACTCTGAAACATCTCCAGAATTGCTTCAGTGTGAACGTTGCTGTAGTTGCTGTCAGCGTTCCTGTGTCCAAACATACAACTGACTTGAACCAAGAGTTCCATCTAGTTACAACAGGAATTGGGAACAAAAGAGCTGGCAATTCAGAGTGATTTTCATTTAGGTAGGTTATGTAAGTACTCTTCATTTTTCTGGAGTGAAGATATGCATGTTTCGTCTTGGTAACGAGTTTGCTTACTTCAGTCAGGTCTGCAACACAGACATCCCCAATAAGATTAATTTTGTGTGCCCAGCACTGAAAGTGAAGTAAATCCTTACCCATGATAACTTTCAAAGCATTAAAACAGGCACCCATGTAACGAGTTGAGTTTGACAAGTTCTACTACATTCTCAAATGAAATATTGTAGTCCTTCATTGTGTCCAAAATGGCTTGACTGCAAGTTGTTCCATTTGTAGCTGAGAGGAATGAACAACTAGCTGAACATACTTCCTGCTCTGCATTCATTTGCAGAAGTTTCTTGTTAAGGATGGCTTCCTTAATTATTTCATGGAATTCATTTCCAACTGCT
>NQII01000644.1:483032-522077 GCA_002778355.1 Clitarchus hookeri
CAATATGCCCTTCCATGCCATCTGTTATCCATATCCCGAACTACACCCAGAAACATATTATAGTTTTGTTGTTTAAAATAACGTATTCACGCGCATATACAAATAATTTTATTTTCCCGCGAGCTCTGTATAATTTTTAAAGTAACATATATTTCATGTACCGCATTTACGAACGACCCTACACACATCCACCAAGCTCTGTTTACGAATGCAGTGCCACCCAAGCAGTTCACCAATTGCCACACGTAGCAGCACCTCCTGGACGCGCCGACTCGCCACATCAAAGCCTATTCTTGACACGCCAGTTGATGGCGAATGGATACATAAACAAAAAGACACGGCGATTGTCAACTGTCAAGAATGTGGCCTTCTTATATGGTACACAGTATACCAACTTTACCGGGCACATGCCAGTGGGTGTACCCATTAAAATTTACACAGGTAGTAGCAGTGACATTTTTCAAATATTGATTTTATAAGTGTGCACACTACTGTGAACAGACTTTAGAAGCATAATGTCTGTGAATGCCGGCAAGAAAAAATAACTTATTTCTTGCCAGCAGTTGCTAGTCAAAAATTAATAAAAGCAGTGGAAGCTGCAATAATTTGATAAAAATTGAGAATATATTATTTATGCTGTATGTGAAAAAAAAAAACTGTTAAGGAAAACTTAGGGCAAAAAATTTATAAATCCAAAATGGCATGTACTGAACCTCCTTAAGATATGGAACTACTTTCCTGCCATTGTTACCAACTTTACTGGAAGCATGCCAGACACTGTGCCTGTTATAATACATGCAGATCAGATCAGCGACTTTTTTCAAAGTTGTGATGGGTGCAGCGCCTCTTCATCCTGCTGCCATATGCTCCCTACAGGGGTCAGTGCATATTGGGCTCTAGTCATAATCAAGAGAGTGCATTGGGACCACTGTACATGTGTAAATAACGTGATTGGTAACATTTGTAAAATTGAATTTTCGCCTTTTGACTTGATGCTGTTGATGGTGTCACTAAAGAAGGCCTCATGGGAATTCACCACAGTTTTGTCATTTCTGCTCAAGATGGCACAGAGGCGAGCCTCGTTTTGCAAGTTGCTCTAAGTTTGTGAAGTTCTCAATTTGCTACAGTCCATCAAGCCCAAACACAATGATAGGAGTCCAGTTACAAAGCAATTGGTAGGTTGCAGGAAGTGCACACCTTGCTTGGTGTCTAGCCCCTCTGGCACGAACGCTTGTGTGCCGTCTGCCAGAGTGATTGCACGCAGGGTGGTGCCCGCCATAGTCTCGACGCTGATGACGGCTTGTCGCTCCCCGGCCACCTCCTTGCTGTCAGCTAGCTGCAGGACTCCTTCCACGCCTGCCAGCATGGCGAAGCAATCCCCCACCAGCCCGTCCCCCGAATCTGCAACACGCACGACACGTCATTAAAAAACAGTTGGATATTTTGTAATGTAGTCTGTATACTAAAAACTATTAAGATACATTTTGTGCTAAAAAACAAGTTTGAAGTTCTCATTTCAACTACAGGGATGGGGAGACAGTAGTGTAGTGGTTATAGACTACTCACCTCCCACCTATGCAAACTGGGTTAGATTCCTGGCAGGGTCGCTCCCAGATAATCACATGTGGGAATCGTGCCAAATGATGCAGTTGGTCGCCGGGTTTTCTCAGGGATATCTAGTTTACCCTGCCCTGTCATTCTGGTGCTGCTCCATACTCACCTCGCTTTACCCTCATTGGCTCTCGTGCCCTCAATGTAAAAAGCCGCCAAAATCACTTCACTTCACTCCACTCCAACTACAAGGATTATTTTTCGAGCATAAAAATGGCTAAAACAAGTGTTTTTAGCATCAACTTCAGCCACTAAATTTTCTGTAAAGAAAGTTCAGCTTTGTCTTTAAATATGCATTACACTTTTATCTACATTAGGGTGATATACAAATACAGGGTCACAACTTACAGTCATGTTCAGACTGCATGCCAGTTAAACGCCTTACACATACAGGCGGTGAGTTAAGTGGTGAATGAGCAAGATTCAGACTTAAAGCTCACACGTTTCAAGGCCTCAAACACACAAAATACCTAGCTTGAAGAAGGTGGAACCATTTAACCTGCACAAACCAGGAACATCTCTCCAATCCAAAATCTTTCATACAGCACAATAAAAAAACTCTCTGGCACAAATAGAAAATCCCTCCATCCTAAATTATTAAATAAAACAACAATTCCATCCCAGTTACAGTAAAAATCTCTTAAGAAGTATTTGAAGGCAAGGCTTCTTAAACACAAAAATTTATTTATGATGTTACGTTATTACAGTCAACTCTTGTATCTAAAGACCCCTGAAATAGAGACCTCTCGAAATGATAATCCTCTTTTATTGAAAAAGTTCTTAAATAACAACCCTTTTACCGGGAACAATGGAAGATCTTAGAATCAAGAGTTTACTGTACAGTGTTTATAGGCCTAGACGTGGGAAAAATTACGTAAACTTATTAGGCAGGGAAACTTCTTAAAGGAGTTTTCCTTTAGTATAATAAAACTCTCTCCTCGATGGAAAGAGATATTCAACAGTCATCCCAAATGCACCCTTCTCAAAGCATCACACATGGATAACTAGAGCATCTTCTAGAGAATGAGCCATCCAAGAAATGAAATGGTGGCTTTGTAGAATTGAAATGACTTTAAGCTCCATAGGTATTAAACTACTGTAATCACACAGGCCTGCGAAATTAGAGCTTTTGAAAAATACAAGAGAAGTTTTCGCTGATTTGTATGTTATTTGGTGTACTGATTTTGAAAATGACCTCCATTTTTTTCCATCACGTCAGGATTTTTTGTGANCATTTTTTTCCATCACGTCAGGATTTTTTGTGAAATCGATATTGATATATTGGCTAAAATCCTATTTGAAAAGGAATTCTCTCGAACAATGTTGCATGTACTATCTGCCAGATCGCACAAGCCACCTCTGGTCGAGAGAAAAACAGAAAGTTCCCTTGAGTTTCGACTTTTTACATCAAATTATGGTGGAGTTTCTGGAGAAAAAAAACCAACATACAATTTTAATTTGTTTTTATTAAGGTGACTTACATAAAATAGACGATTGATGAAGAGGAGCAAATTGTATGTGCACATGAAAGATTGAAACAAATTTAAACTGAGAAAAAAACATAACAAAACAAAAGTTTCTATTTAAGTCCGTACTGTTTTTCCTTTGAAACTTCTTTTTGACGCTCTTCTTTTATGTCCAATCTCAGACCTATCTCGTGTTAACATCCAACAATAGTCGGTGAGCATGTTCTTGTCCCATCTTCCTTGATATTTGCACTCCATATCTTTGATGTCTTGATGGAACCTTTCACCCTGTTCTTCGCTGACTGCTCCTAAATTTTCAGGGAAAAAGTCCACATGTGAGTGAAGGAAATGTATTTTGACACTCATGGAGCAACCCAACGCTTGAAATTTGTCCAGCATATTCATTACAATAGGTTTATAGTCAGGATCCTTGTAGTTACCCAGAAATTTACTGACGACATCTTTGAAGGCAACCCAAGCTTCTTTTTCCTTTGTTGTCATGTGAGTCTCAAATTCTTTATCCTTCATAAACCTGCGGATATCTGGACCAACGAAGATTCCCTCTTTCAACTTCGCTTCGGATAAACCTGGAAACTTTTTGCACGGGTATTTGAAACAATCGCCATCTTTTGCAATAGCCTTGACAAACTGCTTCATTAAACCTAATTTAATATGCAGAGCGGGTAACAATACTTTTTGTGGCTCAACTAAGCTGTTCCGAATCACATTCTTGGTGCCTGATTCAAGATTTTGTCTTTTAGGCCATTCTTTTTTGACCCAATGTTGAGTTTTATCACGGCTGTCCCACTCACAAATGAAACATGGGTACTTTGTGTACCCGCCTTGTTGACCCAGAAGCATGGAGATAACTTTCAAATCACCGCAAACTGTCCAACCATGGTCGGCATATTTTATTTTGTTGAGGACGAGAGCTAGGTTTTCATAGCGTTCTTTTAAATGCACCGAGTGTCCAACTAATACAGATGCATACTGGCTTCCGTGGTGAAGGACAGCTTTAAGACTCCTTTTCGATGAACCTATAAACAGCCTCCATTCATCTTTATCGTAGGTGATATTAAATTTGCTCATCAATCCGGGAATACCAGAACAATACACTAGGTTCTCCTCTTCCTCAAAATACTTAACAAATTCCTTTTCCCGATTCCTGTACCAATAAAAAGAGGTTCCTGTGGCCAATAAGTTTTTTTCTTTCAATCTGGAGCCCAACAATTCAGCTGCCACTTTCGAAAGGCCTAGATCTCTAGTCAGATCATTAAGTTCTGCCTGAATGAAGGTCTGAGGTGAATTGCCTCCAGAGGGCTTATATTCTGTATCGGAGCCTTGAACTTCTGAATGTTCCAAGTCTGAAGACTCTGAAGAGATGACTGACAATTCAGGTGGAGGCAAAGGCACTTGTACATGAGGTTCATGAGGAACGGGGCGTATGGCCGATGGAATGTTATAAGAATAAGAGATTAGCTTTTGATTTTTGCGGTTATAACCACGGACATGGCAGGAACAAAAGTAACAATCGTCAGAGTGGTTTGTCGGCTGCCTCCATGTCATAGGAATTCCAAATCGTACAGCAGTCTTCTTTCCTTTGAACCAGAGGCGTAGATCATTGAGACGCCGCACACAAACTTTATGAGGAGCCCACGATTTGTCCTGGTCTCAGAGTTTCATGCCAAAATACGCAAGGTAAAGTTGTCTTATA
Source organism: Clitarchus hookeri (assembly GCA_002778355.1). Classification (NCBI taxonomy): domain Eukaryota; kingdom Metazoa; phylum Arthropoda; class Insecta; order Phasmatodea; family Phasmatidae; genus Clitarchus; species Clitarchus hookeri. Next base: position 487,824 of record NQII01000644.1, read on the forward strand.
TAGTCTGTAATGCTCCTCATGCGATTTTTAATAACACTGGGAACGGGTTGTGACCCGATACCGAGTGATCCAACCGAGTGCCTCTGGTGTCCCTAGAGAGATCTGTGTAATTAGAATAGGAATCAAGTGTTAGAATGTGTAGTAAATAGCAATAGAATTTATTGCCCATGGGCAAATGCTCGCGAAATTCGCCCTTAGGGGATTGCGAAGTAATCACAGAATAAATGCAAGCCACGTGCATANAATGCACGCCACGTGCATATGAGATGTAGAGTAGCAAGGCTAGGGTATTTGAAGTGTTCTATATAATTTTCCGAGTGCAATTGTGTGTCTAATCAAGCCAATTAGCGACGTGGGAAATAATTAGTCTTTCTTTCAACCTGACAGTTTTGGTCGTAGAGTGCCCCAAAACTTAACAGACCTAAATTTCCAACGTGCTCTACAAGGCACCACATAATCATGTTTTGTATTTAAATCAGTGCTTAAGCATGAACTCTGAACTCTCCTCAAGTTAAGGGATGTCCATCCCGAACGTTGAAGGGTCCTATTGTCTGTATGTTTTACGTGTTTATGTAATGAGGTTGTAATGACGCAGTATTATAAATTTTCGGGATACGTGGTTCATTTTCTTTCGCTTTGCCAAGCTTAGTAATATTTTATCGCCATTCAAAATTAGAGCTGTGGTGGTTCGTTTATTGTTATCGGACATACGTTTGCCGTTAAACGTTTATCAGGCATCTGGTTGCTGTTTTCAAAATCTTAGTTTTTGTTAAGCGTCAGCATTATATTAGAAACTTTGAGACTGCATCTACAAGTTTTGTACGAGAAGTTCGCTTATCTTTATCTTGACGGCACAGTTAACAGGGCTACGCAGTGTGGATAGCGTGCATGGCGGCCCACGCCAGGCCCTTATCTGAGAAGGTAGCCACAAGTGATAACAACCCTGGACGTATACTCGCCTGGGAGAAATGGCCTAGAACAAGCAACCAGAGAAGGCGCATCGGGCATGACAACGTAACCCACACCGGCAAAAACCCGCGACCGCTAAAATCTTTCAACTTCGTTCTTTTTCGGCAAAACCTTAACTGTATTAAATTACTTCCGTCGGTGTGGGAGGTCGCTAGGGTGCCAGGAGGGAACGAACATCTCTCCTGCCTTCGTAACTTCTTCTTGCTATGCAAGTTTATAAGAAATGAATTAATTCGTAAACGACTGAGGCGCTGTTCTGTACTTGTCTATCTGTGAACCTGTTTGTACTCGGCATACCTGAAGATCGTATGTGAACTGTTTCACTGGATTGGTAAATTAAAAGTATAAAACCAATAAACCGGAACTTGACTTTTTTTTATATTAAATTGGCGTCTTTTTTTAAAGAGTTTCATGTTGCTACCACTGAGCTAATCGAGTGGTAATTTCCAGCAGTCAATACCTTGAGATGCGGCATTACAAAATGGTGGCCTAACGCGCGGCTGTAATATTATAAATACTGCCAATAACTGTGTATGTGCCACAATACAAAATGGCGACCCAGCCGAGGGGCACGAATAACAGCAGCTGAAAATACTCGGGGATCTACAAACATCGCAACATCACTTCATTAAGTTACCAGCAGTTCCAGTGTTCCTGTGACAGACGCCAAAATTCCATGTACAAGACAACCTCATTCAACAACAGCAGTAACACGGTAAGAATTCATCAATCCATGCTGGGAAAATCATCAGTGAAGCCATCAAAACAAGCAATGTCATCTGTTTAGTTTCTCAAGGTTAGGGATTGTATGATTTTTATAATAAGGTTAAAGGTAATGTCACAGAATTTGATTAGAAATCGTAGCCAGTCTGATATGGAATTATATATAGGATCAGTAAACAACCAATCAGGAATAGAAATGGCGCATTACTCAGACAGTGAGGTAGGCCTATATGAAGAAATAGCCGATAGCAATGGAATAAGAAAAAGTAGCTAAGGGAAATGTCCCAGGATCTTCACAGGAAACGAGTAGTTAGACAGAAATGTTTAACATCCTGTTGGCAATACAGAAGGGACAACAGCAGTGTGAGAAAAACATTGCAGAATTGAATAACAGGTTAGTAAACTGGGGGGTACAAATGACAATTCAGTGTGAAAATAGGGTACAGGAAACTAAAAAACAGGTAGAACAGTTGGGCATTAAAACATTAGAAAAAACACAAGAATTAGAGGTTAAGTTCACAGAAAATAAATGTAGACAGGAAACATCTGCACAGGAGACAGGAGCCCAGGAAAAAATATAAGCCAGGTGGGAATAATTATCGACACTGGGGTAATGGGAGGTACCAAGGTAATTACAATAGGGAAGTCAGAAACAGATACATAGGACGGATTTGGGGAAATAACAGGAACTACCGAGGTACTGGATCAGAAAGGGAAGGTGAAACTCTGAAGCAAAGAGATTCAAATATCAATCCCCAACCATCACCTTCAGCACCGCATTTAAACGAATTGGAGGGGAGGGCTACTGCCCAGACCCTACCCCTACAATAGTAGCATGGGCAGAAAATAGTTGCGAGAAACAAATTGCTGTTTTATCTACTCAAAATTTCATTAAAGCAGGGTCAAAATTAATAGGAACAGAATGGGAACAAGAAAATAATAATGGTCAAAATAATGGGTGCCCAGTGATAATAGGGACAGTCCCAGGGAAAGGGCAGATATTGTTACCCAAATTAGTTGACTCTGGAAACGAAGTCACTGCTATGTCAAAACAATTTGAGAACACTATTAAAGAAATCATTAAGTCAGAATGTAACTATAGTGGGAGCAACAGGGGTCAGAAATAAAAATGTGAAAAGACAAGTAATGATAGAAATAACATTTGGACAACAGTGTTTTTGGATAAGTTTTTTGGTGGTAAAGGGACTGAGTATTGAGGCAGTAATAGGGTCTGATTGGTTGAGACAATATCAAGCTATTATAAACTATGCAAATAAAACAATACAACTAATGGGGGGTGAAAGAGTAATTCCATTTTGTGAAGAACAGGGGGGTAGAAAACCATTACAGTTAAGGATACTTGAGGGAAAATATCGGCAAGGAAATAACCAAATTGCAATTGGTGGTCATATGTTGATAACAGAAGAGGCAAAAAGAGATGATACTATCAATAATAAGTTTCAGTATATTAAAGCAGGTAGGGGAATTACCTCAGACATGGCAAATACAATCAATAATGTTGTAGAATTGGAAAGAAAGGTTGGATGTGGAGGTGCAAGAACTTGAGAAGGTGCAAAGAAGGGCAGCAAGATGGTTGAAGGGTACGTGGAGAAGACAGAGGTAGGATGATGAGGATGAAGGGAGCTATAGGCCATCTGTGGTGATGAAAGAAATGGGGTGGAGCTCATTGAAGGACAGGAGGAAAGTTGAAAGGCTAGTCAGGATGTACAGGATAGAGAATGGAGAGGGAGGGTGGGGAAGTTTACGCTGCCAGTTAAGTAGTGGGGTGTTTAGAGGGGGAGGAAACAAAAGTGAGAAGCTTCAGAGGGTGTGGAGGACGGAGCCGGGTAGGCAGTCTGTGCTTGTGAAATCTGTCAGGGAGTAAAATGTGTTGCGGGAGGAATTGGTATATGAGAGAGGGGAGGTAGGGGGAGTGAAAAGTTCAGGAAGGGCGTGGAAGGGGAGTTTGGTCGGGTAAGGGAGAGGTGGGGAGAGAGCTCGTCACGAACAGTAGCCTAATTGTGGTAGTTGGTTATTATTATTACCAACAGTATAAGTGTCAATGTGAAATGTAAACAAACAGTGAATTTTATTTATATCTCCACATGTGTATATTTCATTTAAATGAAAAATATGTACAGTATCTAGCCATTGCAAATATTTTTGTCGGAAAATGCAGAATTTTACGTTGTAATAATTTCAGCATTTAAAGTTTTGCTTATGATGTAGTTTCGCTTGAGCTGTATGTTTATTTATTCGTGGAAAAGTAATTATTTATTTATGTTACAAGCTGCTACCCTCAGGTATAGCTAATAGCTAGTTTTGTATAATCAGGTTATCACCTCTAAATTTATATTTACATTAATTTGGTTTGTTTACTTTTTACATTTTGACAGTTCTATTTTTTTATTTGCTATGTAAGAACTGAGCTCAGATATATTTGGCAATGATAATTTTATTTGTATCATTGCTTTATCTCTTTGCATTTCTACCTGGTCTTATGCGGCAGTTATGGCCATGGAGAAAGGTATTAATTACAGGATTGATTATACTCTGCAATAGAAGGAAGTGACCTCTTTTAGGAATTTCCTGTGTGATTAGCGTCGTCATATGAACCCCAGTGACTAATTACTCTCTCCTCAGATGCCATGATGAGCGGATCAGCTTAAGATTTTGTCTGCAAGATTTGCATATAATTTTTTATATTACCGCCCATCGTAAGAGTAGGCATGGTGTTAGAGACACAAGGTTATTTTTAATATGCGGGGCATGAAAGAAGAGGCCCAAGATGTATTGTAATTAGTTTTGGAGTGTTTTCCAAGAACTTCGGCTGCCATCTCCACCTACATGATAAGTAATGGGTAATGTGTGCAACTTCATCTTATGTTTTGAGAGCTACAGACTTTCCATAATTTTAATTTGTTTTGGAATATCTAAATTATATTTGAACTTGATGACAGCATATTTGGAAGATATTCAATTTAATCTGAAATTTTATGAGGGGGGTTTAAGTTTCCACGAACAGTACAAAAAGCCAGTAGTGTGATTATATGTTCAAAGCTGAGTTGGTGCTACAAACATTTTAATGATCTATTAATGAGAAAATCTAATGAACCAATTCACGATTAACTCACATAAATTATCTTTTTGTTAGTTCACGCTTAAAGAAGGTGATTTTGTACATTAAATACATTTCAAACTGTTCATAATTTATTTTGATTGCTGTGTTTCATGGTTTTATATTGATTTGAAACAACAAACTGAACTGATGATTTTTCAGATTACTTATGAAATGAATGCCTATTTCAAGAAATTTTTTTCAATTAATAAAACGACTATTACTTCACATACCTGCTGTGTTATACTTCACGTAGCCGTTGAAGTAGTTGGAATTCTTTATTCAGCGATTTGCATGTTTGGTCTTCTCATTATTATTTTTATACAAACTGTATGAAATAGTGTCTTGTGTTCTGCTATGCTAAGAAAAAGGATAAATGTGTTTTGCAGTTTTGTATTGTGAAGGATATTCTTCTAATACGTTGCTATTGCCTCAGGGTGGCCTTGCCTGTGTTTTAGGTTAAATATTCTGGCATTTCTGAACCTCTTTTGTTACATATTTTTAAAATTTGATGAGTTTTTTTATTGCATTTCTATTTACTTATGTCTTTTATCATATATAAGATTTATGTTGTGTTTCAAATTGTATAATTTCAAATAATATATTAATTATTTGTCACATGTACAAAAACAATGTAGACTGTTACTTTATGGATAATAAAAATGAATGAATGTCATTTCTAACACACAAAAAAAACCTGAATTTATAACAAAATAAGCCAAAAAAAAATATTCCTTGATCTTAGGTCTCAGACCAATGCTTTCCAAAGTTTTCTCACATACTTAAAAAAATATTGAGCAGCACGTCATCCCACAAAAGAAAAGTTTTCACTAATGTTATTTGCACATACATGTAAAGGTCAAGAACCACATAAACATTTAATTAAATTTACAGTATTTAATCTATTCTCAGCAGCACCTTTTCCCCAAAAACATTTTTTGAAAAACAAGAGTGTCCTGCTTAGAATAGAGTACCCTCAATTTTTTAGCCCAATTTTTTTTTAGCATTTAAAAAAATAAATGTGATTATTTTTTCTGAATATAATATGAATACAGCGGCTAATAAGCTATTTGAAACTGATGAACCAAACTTCAACTGCCGAAGAGAAGCAGGCAATGCTATTATTTGCTTCCAAAAGCACATTTTTTAAAATAATTTTATCATTTTACAGAGAATTTGTTTTGATGGAAAACCATTTCTTCTATCGAAGGCAAAATCAAACTTCAAACTTCCTTTTGAAACTAAATTTCCTATTGAGTTGATGATTTAACCAGTGGCCTTTTATATATATATATATATATATTACAACCACATAAAACAGAACAATTTTAGTTACTGACCTGTCTGCAGAGTGCCATACGAGTTGAGGAAAAAAATCTGTTCTCTCCTCTCACTATTACTGGTCTCGCCCCCATCTGCCATTACTCTAGATAAACAAAATAAACCATCTTAATTACAGTATAAAAGAACAATATTTTAAAAACTACAGTACACTCCTCTATAATCACACTTAGGTATATCACTTTTCAGTTTATCCATGCACCCATTTTATATTTTAAAAAAAAATGTGTTTTTGGAAACAAGCATCAGCTCTCCTACTATGAAGACTTTTATCTAAGCAAGCAGAGTACACGAGCGAGCCCATGCAGAAGACAATAGCCTACAAAGATCAGCCTCAGGCTGTTTACAGTTTGCTGTGCGACACTTTCACATTGTACTTNACGAGCGAGCCCATGCAGAAGACAATAGCCTACAAAGATCAGCCTCAGGCTGTTTACAGTTTGCTGTGCGACACTTCATTGTACATGCNCATTGTACTTGCAGGTAGGTATTAAAAAGTAAGTTAACGTGTTAAATCTTATAAAATACACATAGGCTATAACTCCTAAAAATTAAAATTACATTAGTTTCCTGTTGCTGGTTTGCACATCTCTATTACGTAAAGTGAAATCCCAATGAGAAAATAATGTGCAGTAGTCCGAAATGTGTCGGGCGAGTCCATTGGAGCTGTAAGATGGGCCAGGGTTGTTTATTACAGGAGTGACAGCGGCAGAGAGCGGTTGGGCGAGAGCTGCTCCACATGCACATGTTATATGTCGACAGTGCGGTAGTGAAGAGGGATGTTATCAGTTTGGTATGTATAGCGCCAGCAGTGTCACGTGGTTTCCCTCCCTCCAGCAGCAAGCGTTCGGGATTCCTCCCCTACGTTCCCTCCCTTAAAGCTGCATAAAGATTATTTTCTTATCTCAACTTTTACTATATTTACTTTTCCTGGAATGTTGATATAACAAGTAAAAATATGAAAAATGACGAAAGAAAGGCTGGGAAGATTTACAAAATGTGGAGCTACAGTTTATGCAGCTGTGCGTTTGTGCATCGCTGTAATAGTGTGTTTTAAATATGGTACTTGAGTTGACCTGCACTAGCATGCCACTCCAGTGTCTGCATGCCCGGTAGCTGAAGGCTTTCCAAACATGGCTCCAATGTGCTTCAAGTGTCTGGAGATTGTGTTGTGCACACATCAGGTTCAGTCATCATTTTAACATTAATTCAACATGTTGCAGCACAGTTCCGACCTTCTCTGTTCTTTTCCTGTTGAACAACGCTCACCATCAGCATATTTTTAAGCTCTGTTTCATTTCACTGATGGCATACTGTTCCATTTTTACTGTTGGTGTGAGCTTGTTAATTATGTATTATTACCATCAACCATATTGTATTACGTATTTTGTGTGGTCTGTTAATATTTTTAATTGATATGAAATTCCATAAAATAAGTTTGGATTGAAAAAAACATTTTTATAAATAGATTTTGCTTATATATATATATATATATATATAATGTTTTTATGATTGTAATAAATGCCATGGCTTAAGAGCTTGTTTTGAGGTTCATCAAAAATATCTGAACACATGTATAGACCTACTTGTAAATAAAATTTGGTTTCTCACATTGTAAATGATTAAAATCTTTATACTGAAAATACTTTATTTGCATTTCTTGCTCATTTTCACACAGCTGTATCATCCTCCAAAGTAAGTAAGTGTGCATGCTAGTTCCCTAATCACATTCTTAGTGACGGTAATGCAGGATTCTGCAGATTAACAACTGCAGATAGTGACTCGTCCCCTAACCAAGACAAATTTTATATGCAAAATAATAATAATGGTGTGTGGGGAGTGCACCCAGGGCAAGGCGACACGCACCTAATGACGGTCTTTCCAGNATGCAAAATAATAATAATGGTGTGTGGGGAGTGCACCCAGGGCAAGGCGACACGCACCTAATGACGGTCTTTCCAGCTGGGACCCGTAGGTGACTATCATCCCCGGGGATGACAGAAATTAAACCCTAGAATGGAGCGGTGCTGGAATGCAAGGGCAGGGAAACAGGAGTACCCAGAGAAAACCCGCCGGCAAGCAGCATCGTCCAGCATGATTCCCACATGCGAAAATCCGGGAGTGAACCCGCCGGGGATCGAACCCGGATCGCAGTGGTGGGAGGCGAACGCCCTGGACACTGCACCACCGCTGCCCCACTTTATATGCAAAAACTTAGGTGTGTTTTGATGGTCATGTAGCATTTGAATACCCCATTGGAAATTTCATAGAGCAAAATATTTGTATGTTCTACTTTCCTTTCTTTTTGAAGCTGCAATGACTTATGCAATTGAATTTTGGGGAAGTTCAAGTCGTAGTAAAAAAAATATTTTTGGTCAAAAAAACTTTACGTATCTGGTATGAACAAAAGAACCTCTTGTAAATCAATTTTCAAACCCTATGAAATAAAAACTCTGTACATTGAATATGTCATTCATGTAATTAAATTTGTAAAACAGAACCAATAGTTTTTTACAAAAATTAAAATGTTCATTAATACAATAATATAAATGCCTATAAGCTGCGAGTTATGCAGCATAAGAGTTCTTTATTCGAAAAATGTATTTGCAATTCGGGTATTAGTTTATTTAACATGCTACCAAAAGAAATAACTTTCTTAAAGGACAAACAAGTTTAAAAAAATTCACAAATTTTTTAAGTATAAGTNACATGCTACCAAAAGAAATAACTTTCTTAAAGGACAAACAAGTTTAAAAAAATTCACAAATTTTTTAAGTATAAGTTTTTTTATAATATAGAGGAAATTGAACATGATTTTTCATTAATATATAATGGTTAATAATTGCATATGTGATTAGTTAGGTTAAATATAAGTTACTGGTTTTATTTTCATATTAGTGATATTATGTGCTTATAACATTTATTCATTTAAAATTTTATATTTTGTAAAACTTGTTATTATCCATTGTTGAATTTTGTGACAACCCTATATTCAATGAACACATGTTCAAATTCTGAATCTACTGGGTGCATCTATAAATAAATAAAGCTCTGTATCAGGCCTAAGTGTATTACATTTAGTTATTTTCCCTTTAAAAATTTGTTAGGTTATTTATACATTTTGATAAATTGTAATTGTAAAGGGCAACAAATCTTTTGAAATTTAGTTTCCTTACTTACTACTAATTCCATGATCATACTTCTGTACGTATTATATATATACGTAAATTTCAAATTGCTTATTTGGCGAATGATTAGAAAACTATTTTCAAGTTATTCAATTACAATTATATAGTTTCTTTGGTATAATTGTGTGTATTTTTGTCTTGTTTTTGTATCGACGAGTTCATATAGCATTTTTGCTCAACTGAACCATAAAATACTCATAATAATTTATACAGGAAAGGAGCTAAACGTAGTAACCATACANTGCCTATTTGGCGAATGATTAGAAAACTATTTTCAAGTTATTCAATTACAATTATATAGTTTCTTTGGTATAATTGTGTGTATTTTTGTCTTGTTTTTGTATCGACGAGTTCATAAAGCATTTTTGCTCAACTGAACCATAAAATACTCATAATAATTTATACAGGAAAGGAGCTAAACGTAGTAACCATACAGTTTTACACGTGAACTTAATTATAGGTTATGCACACCACCTTTCCAAAGCCATAAAATTTATTTCAGCTCATTCTACAAAACTTGTTTACAGAAAACATGCTTTTCGTTACATTATTCAACAGAAACGCCGAGGCCCTTGTCATATCACACACATTGTCACGCAAATGGTAATTGTAAACACTATTGTACATATTCAACGTTTAAAAAAAAAACCTACACGGTTAAAAAAAAATGTGTTCCTTCTAGATATATTTAATGTACAACACAAAAATGGGCGAAAATACCCTGACAAACATGACTNCGTTTAAAAAAAAAACCTACACGGTTAAAAAAAAAATGTGTTCCTTCTAGATATATTTAATGTACAACACAAAAATGGGCGAAAATACCCTGACAAACATGACTACGCTTGTTTTCATATGGTTTTTTTAACTTGCATTTCAAGCAGCAAAAAAGTAAAATAAATTAGCAAAGTATTTTGTGCCATTTTAATAAGCATTTGGCAGTCAAATAACCACATGCTTCTACTTTTAAGACAAGAATCCTGGGAAATTACCCATGAACTCACATGCACCCACCATTCGCTGCGAAATCTCTTGCATCTCGGGAACAACATGGCGATGAATGCCTTCTGCAAAATATTTGTACGAAATTATTCAATGCAATAAAATTTGTAATTGTATATAAAATAGAGTATTCCAACTTCTCATTTTTTGACAATAATAGCCTCCAGTTTATAAAATTATCTCGTTGTAATGTCATAAATCTTAAATGTAATTTTTTTAGGAGTTATAATGGCATGGGTGGTGACAATGGCCATCTTCGTCCATTCCAAACTAAAAAAATTTTTTTTATGAGAAACAATAAACTATGAAGAGCACTCACGGGCAACATCGAATATTCGAAACGAAACACAAAAAGGTAACAAAATCTTCTTAGGTCGAAATATAAAAAAAATCGAAGGTACTCATTTAACTCACAAAAACGGTCAAAACGGCACAAATACAAAATAATGCCGCTACCTACACGCTGAGGTTAAAAAAAAACTGAACCGTCACCTACGGCAGCTACAGAAGAACATGTATAATGCAAAGCTTCTACTATAGCTTTGATGTCCTGAACATGAGGTGTGATCTTAAACTAATCGCAACCTTTTATAACACACAGTACCACCATTAGTTCGGGAATTGCCAGTGTAACTGTCACATTGCAAATTTGTACAATATCTTTGTTCAGTTATTTATTGAAAAAAGATAAAAAGAAATAAAACAAACAAGTCACGGTGACATCGAACATTCCAGTGCGTTTTTTATCAAAAGTTTTCTAAACAAAAGGTAACTTTATTCTGGGAGCTTGGCATTCCGAAGACTACCATGCAAAATGTTCTCCATAAACGTCTGAGATTGCATGCCTACAGTATTAATTTGAGCAAATAAATTATGCCAGAAGATCGGCCCAAACATTTTTCATTCACTGATTTCATGATAAATGAAATGGAAACGTAAAGAAGCCCGATCTGACCCCTCTAGACTTTAACTTTTGGGGAAATGTCATGAACATGGTCTAAGCTGTGAAGATTCGAGATCTGAATCATTTACGTCAGAGAATCACTGTTGCCATTAAGACAATTACGCCGACAATGCTCTGGAATACGTTTATGAAAGTCTAACATCGCCTGGTCATATGCAGAACTATATAATTGAACGCACATTGAAACATTTTAAAGTAAGCAAGACTTTTATTCTTCCTGTACATTTTCGATTGTGCTGTTTTTCGTACATCGATATATCAGTATTATATTATCGATATTAGAAAACGATTTTGGTTGAATAAAAAAAAAAAGAAGTAGCATTAGTCCATTCGCGTGTTTGTTCGGATATTCAGAAACAAACCTATGGCAAAACACCCTAGGAGTAACATGTCAACCAGCACACTCCACCTAGATTGTTACACCATTTGCAGCACGAAGTTATGTTTCGTATTCCTCGTCCTCTCTTTCTATGTTCTACTACATATGCTTCTCTCATTGTCATTCAACAAGAATTTAACGCTACTGTTGCTGGACATCTTGACTGTACTTTGATTCACAAAAACTGTCGAAGGTGTTGGGTCTGCTTATTTCGATTCTTAACATAAATGTTCTGGACTCTTTAAGCTCCCTTCCAGCACGACCTTTTATTATACCGAAGCTTTTGCAGTGTATATGGCTTTACGTTATGTTTACGATTTCAAGGTCTTAAATCCTCTGATTATATTGTATTCACGAAGTTTATTTATGGCCTTGTATTTTCCTACTCCCCATAAGGAGGTGCTTATATGGCTCGAACGGGAAGTGTGTTCTTTTGGATAAACTGCATGTAACTGTCCTCTTCATGTGTGTACCGGGACATGAAGGGATTCGAGGGAATGCGATGGTGGATAAACTTGGTAAATTCAGTGTTACAGGGTATCTCGAAGCATCTTCTTTCCTTGTCGGTCTTATATCCCATATTACATTGGGAAATTTTTCCAACATTGGAAGCAGACGTGGAAAAATTATACTTCGGTTTCTAATACTTTATTTGCACCTTTATTTCCGACATATTCTTGGCAAGGATACAATTATTGTCGTTCCCATGGTTTAACAGTCACTTAATAATATGTTCGGCAGTACGTAACAAAGGTTGTTAACCGCCTGTGCAATACCCCTTACACGAGAACTACGAGTACTCACCCAGTGTTTACTTTTAATGTTACCTGCGGTCGGCTACTTCGTCCGGCGACAATGTCAAGAAAAATTTGAATATAACACAATATTTCTATTTCGAATAGAAAGGGCACCAGCTCACTGCGTGAGCACGAAGTCACAGATCTCAGTATTGTGGGCCGTACGACCACGTGGCTGTATCCCCTGACACACACTGTACAAATATGCAGGAGAACGTAATATATACACGGGGTATTCAGGCTCCCCAGCACGCCTTGGTATTACCTTTTACCTTATAAATGAAGGATGCCTCCTCGAGGTGCAGATGCCTTCCTGGATATGTCTAGGGCCTGTAATACAACACTAAATGAGAACTCACAAGTTTCAGTTAACTCAAGTAAATTGTATTGCCAAATAGTGTACACAGTTACATGTATATAATGCAAATTAAAGGGGACCTGACTCACAAGGCCTACCAGCGGCCATTACTGTACAAAAAGGCCAAGAATGGCACGAAAACTTACAGTAGTAATTAAACCTCCGGGGTCAGTAAATTGAGCTTACGGAGGGGTGCTGCTAACGCGGGGAAGACTGATGGTAAACTAAATAAAAGTTCCAGTAAATTACACTAACTTATTGCAGTTAAGTGCTTAGAACAAAGTATGAAAGTCCCCCGCGACGCGACGCACGTGCAGCACCCAAGACCCATGGAATCAGACTGCCGGACATGGTGCGGACGAGCAGCGTCCTTGCCGAGAGCTCGTTCCACTCCACGAGTTAATTTAATTAACTGACCACATTAACATAGAACTTGAAACATATACACATAATACACTGAAATGTTATGAGTGAGTATTCCAAATCCTGTAGAGAGTTAAGAGTTCATGCTTAAGCACTGATTTAAATACAAAACATGATTATGTGGTGCCTTGCAGAGCACGTTGGAAATTTAGGTCTGTTAAGTTTTGGGGCTATCAACGACTGGAACTGTCAGGCCGAAAGAAAGACTAATTATTTCCCACATCACTAATTGGCTTGATTGGAAACACAATTGCAATCGGAAAATTATATAGAACACTTCATATACCCTAGTCTTGCCACACTTCACCTAATTAAATATGCATGTGACGTGAATTTATTCTGCGATTACTTCGCAACCCTCTAAGGGCGAATTTCACAAACATTTGCCCGTGGGCGATAAATTCTTCTGATATTTACTACACATTCTAACACTTGATCACTATCCTAATTACACAGATCTCTCTAGGGACAGAACAGGCACTCGGTTAGATCACTCGGTATAGGGTCATGACCCATTCTCAAGTGAACGATGCGGACACGCATCGGAACGCACGACGTGCGTGTTCCGCGAGCCACACTGGTGTAGCGACCAATGACGTGAAGACAGTGGCCATGCCAGACCACGCAGGAGTTGTCCACGTCACCTTGAAACAGCGTATAATGGTCTGACGAGGACATAAGGAAAGATTCCATATGCAAGACCATAATGGGAGTAGAAGAGAAAGCACCAAGAATAAGTCTGAGGCAAACGTTCTGTATAGTCTCAAATTTGTTCACCAAAAAGAGTGGCAGCTGCCCAGTTTAAGATTGACATCAAAAGTCGACCCCAAGTCTAAAAGCACGGTACCCAATACATTCCGGCGAGTGTAAGCATCCCGAATACGTGAAAACAATACAGCAACAGCATCCAGGGTACTAATACCAGAACGAAAACCAAGTTGTTCTGGAGGAAGTAAACAATGATATTCTAACCACCAAGTAAGCAGGTTTGANGGAAGTAAACAATGATATTCTAACCACCAAGTAAGCAGGTTTGAACAATACCTCAAAATGTTTCGCCAAACAAGAACACAGTACAATCGGACGATAAGACTCAGCTGATAGAGGAGATTTACCTGGTTCGAAATCGGGACTATTTCAAAATGCCTTGACACATCAGGGATACAACAATAACATAACATCTTATCATATAATTGAGCTAATCACACTATAAAAGTGCGAGGGAGGTACTTAAGGAGACCATTAGAGATGTAATCCAAACCAGGGGTGGTATTTCCTGTAGTGCACAAACAATGGCCTAATTCCTTAACTGCAAATGCCAGGTGAAAAACCTGATGATTATGTGAAGCCACATGAGAAACAACTAAAGGAGCACAAAAGGTAGTAAGTATCCTCCGGGATGTTATCAGGGGCAATGCGTTTCAGAAATGCAGGGACAAGTGAGAGGGAGTTATGCTGCGACCACTGTCCCTATTTACTAGTGTAAAAGGCTTTAAATTTACGCCATAATAAACGAGAGGAAGTAGTACGAGAAAGTGAAGCACAAAAAGTATTCCAGCTAGCCTTTTTACGTTTAGACCACAACTTCCTCACNAGGAAGTAGTACGAGAAAGTGAAGCACAAAAAGTATTCCAGCTAGCCTTTTTACGTTTAGACCACAACTTCCTCACTCTTCCTCACGTGTGCCTGGAATTGCTTAAGATGAAGAAAATTGGACTATGTATCCTTGATGTGAACCTCATGTTCACGAGTCCTTTTGCCCACTGATTGCCGCAGTATGCCCACACCAGACGCACCACACCGACAGGCTTGTGGGCACGAGTGCATTAGTGTTTATTATTTATTCAGTTTATTTCGTCAGTGTATTTGTAAATAATGTCAGTGTGTAATTCATTTATAATTTGTTTTGTCATCAGGAGACAATTTGCCCAGCCACAGCCAGAGACATGTGACATTCTACATTTGGCAATGCTGTGGCTGGTGCAATGAAAACATTTAGAATAAGTATTATCATTTTTATTATGTATTTGTGTAATTGTAATTATGTTTTGTTGTGTTAATTTAGTTCATATCATTTTTCATCCCATAATCATCTTTTAGTGTATATTATGTTTCACTGTACCACCGCATGGCGTCGGCGGCGTCTAGGCGGCGGAAGCCGACGCACATTTCCGGCAGTAATCGCCAGGACTTGGACGAGCACAGACGTTAAGCTCTCCCACGCCGCAGAAGCACTAGCAAGGACATCATCTGTCGAATAGTATCCAGTCGCATCCACAACATCATAAATAATTATCATCATATATTTTATTATTTAACTTGCATAGTGTCGGGGGAGAGCGACGTTATTATTTATTGGAAATCAAANATTATCATCATATATTTTATTATTTAACTTGCATAGTGTCGGGGGAGAGCGACGTTATTATTTATTGGAAATCAAAAGTGCATCTCGAGACTCAGGTTATAAGACCACGTGGTCGCTTGTAGTTCCGGGCCATTCAGGCCACGTGCCTTCTGTGTAGTTGAGTGTACATAACAGGGTAATAAATACCTTCACAACCAGCATCACTGTTTCTTTATTGATAATCAAGTACGGCGTGCGAGGTGGCCGACAACCTCGGCATAGTGTGTCTGACGGAGTGTTCACCAGAACCCCTAGGCCGTCGACGAATTACCCTATCTCATCAGCTCACCGCAGAGCTGTGGCGCCGGGCACCCACATTTTACTTAACAACTCTGGGAACACTGCAGATCAAGTTGGCTTTTTCGCCGTAGCCAAGCTTGGTCACGTCATCCTGACGTTTATATTGGTGGAGAGAATTCAAACAACGACGATTAGCCTCATCACAATGTCCATCCCACCAAGGGGAACCATGTTTCCGACCACCAATACGAAATGGGCGAAAAGGCATACAACTTTTAGTGGATTCCAAAAGGTAGGCATAGAAGACTTCATAAACCACATTAATGTTAAAAGTTGTGATAGAAGAGAAATGTGCAGTTGCTTCCGACATTAAGAACGAAAATTTTCACCAATTGGACTGATTATATAACAATCGGTATCGAAGAAATATAGGGGAAGGAGGCGGATGAGTTACCGAAGAAGTAAGGATAATCGAAAAGTGATCACTACCCCAGGTATCATTATGTACCGACCAGGTTAAGCTGCCGGAAAGACTGGCAGAAGCAAAAGTTAAATTAATTACAGTTGATTGGGAGTGTGGAGGCCCAAGCCATGTAGGTAGCATACAATTCGGTATAGTAAAATACGATATAAGTGACATGGTCGGGGTGACACGGGGCTGGCTGAGTGTAGAATTGCTCGGCGCCATAACCCAGTGGAGAGTTAGTGATGTGGGTCGTTTGGTCGACGGCCCAGGGGGCCCTGGGTGACTCCATCAGTTTGCAGATGATAATGTCACATACTTGATGTTACACTACTTAAACCTTATGACGAGACTAGGCTGTCTCGTACACCTGAAATATATTTGGAAAATTGTGGGAGGTACTACAAAGTGTGTAGCGTCCTACGTGTCCCGGAGGGCAATGAATCAACACTCATTGAACTTTGTAAAGCTGCTTACTCACTGTGCCTGATTACATGTAAATAATGAAAGAAAACAGATCCAGCACTTACGGCCTGTTGGTGACCATTGCGTGAAAAAATAGTGTGGTGTTATGCGGATATGCGGTAGCGTTAAGCTCTCTGGAGAGAGCGCAGCATGGTTCACACCTCGGTACAGAAAATAAAGAAATCAAATGTTCCAGTTAATTAAGTTGCTATTGTAATGAAGGGATATTAGCCTAAATGATGGCACCGAGGGGGCTCGCGGAGCGGACGACCACGCTGCAAGTCTGGCTCGAGTACTGAGACGAACTGGCGAGAAGCGTCGGCTTCCGTCACAAGTGACGAGAACCTACGTCGAACAGTACTATGTAACATGATTGCAATAGTGAAAAATTGTATAAATTAAATTAAACACATTGGTGGCACCCCCGTTGATTAACAAATGTCTGTTAAGGTTGATGTTGTGAAGTTGACGGATAGTATCAGCGCACTAAATGAATGTTTCTATGGTGGAGCCCTTTATAGGCAATCTCCCTTTATGGAAACATAATTGCTCTGTTATAAATAAACATTAAATACACTAAAACACTTTCTCGTGAAAAGTCTCTATTACATTTCCTGTGTGGGTTTGTATTTCACTGGCTACAGTGTTGCCAGATGGCTGTCTCCTGAAGGGATGGATGGGTCCATCTGGGTAAAGGGGTGTGGGTTGCCATGCTCGATTGCTCTTAATACAATAAAACACACCCCTGACTGTAGCTGTGAATGAGATGATGTTGTTTGATGTGTTTAGAAAAATGCTGTGCACTATTAGTGGAACTTTGTGGCACTTAGTACTTCAGCTACGGTTTACAGGACAGTTGACACAACTTGGTGGTGTATTATGTCGTATGTAGCGTCGCGAGCAACTACGACGTAACGACCTATGGCCCGTGAGACCAATGGCTGCGGTTTTGGGGTAAACACCGTTTCGGATCGCCTACAAATTTATTAAAAGAGTTGCCTCTTGTAATAAATAGTAGGGCTGTCTCTTGAGTCACGTAATACCTGTTGGCAGGAAGGTGCAAGTTCTGCTCTTGCCAACCTGCACTACACACTCTTGGCCTGATCTGGTTGGTGAGGCCCGGTGCAGTTGATGTGACTGTGGTGGTCAGAGTGGGTACAAGGAGCTTGTGGACGCGTGGTTCACTTCATAAGTTAAAAATTCCGCCAAATGGCGACTAGACACATCCTCGAAGGGATTACCCCACATACAATGGTGGCAATTGAAATCGCCACCCACAAGTACAGGTTGTAGAAATTGGGAAAAGAAAGAGGCCCAATCGTGCTCTGAACATAGAAATTTAGTATGGGCATAGACAAAGATGATAGTGATATGGAAGCAGCATAGAGACGACCGAATCGCCACCGCTTCAACGCCTTAGAAACTGGCAGGATAAGTAATGTTGAAAACCTCACCAGCATGGGTATTCCTTAAATATATAGCCATCCCTCTGTCATCCTTAGGGGAGACGAAAGACCGAGAGGATCTTATATAAAGAGGGTGAGTGTGTAACATCCGAGTTTCGATCAGGAGAACGTCTGTAGTATGAGTGTCCAAATAATGAAGGAGGGGAAATCTATTAGACAGGAGAGAGTTAGCGTTCCATTGTACGGCGCCAAAACGTGGAGGATATAAGGGTGGCAAGAAATAGGAAAATAAAAGCGCACACACACTCACCTCAAAACGACACACCCCCTTATAGGATAATTTGAATAAATGATTGAACAAGACTCTCCCTACCAAAGTTATACGTCGAGTCTTTTTTTGCTATGGTGAACATTTGCTCAATTGTGTTGATCAAGGAATTAAATTTTTCTTTTTTAAGTCTAGGGACCTCACACACCTCAGCGGGCGGAACCTCGTCAGGTAGTAGGGTAGGAACAGGGGAGCGAAAATTGTCGACAGCATCCGGTTTGAATTGAGCATAATAGTCTCTAATATTAAACAAAGGGGATAGCATTGTTAGAAGTCATTGGAGGTAGCGCTTTGTAGCAAACGGTATAGCCATTGGACAACACTGTGGCCATTCGGGAGGGTCGGGTGGAGCCCTGTGTAGCTAGCGAATATATAGTCGGGCAGACTTGAGGCAACGAGGGAGGAAGAACTGATGGTGTGGGCAGAGGTGGAAATTGAGCTAGTGAGGTGGGTGGGGATATAATTCAATACGAAGGCTGAGGTTGTGGCACCAGAAAGACCCGGAAATAAGGTTGGACTTTAGTTTGGCATCAGCATAAGAAAGGTTGTAACATGCCATAACATGCTTGACCTTGTGCTCCACCTACCAAACTGGACATTTAGCCTTATCATGAGCCAGGTGCTGACCAGAAGGGTGCATACAGACAGGTGAATCTGCAGTAGGACAATCTGTTACATCATGAGGTTGGGAAAAAGCAGGACAGCAAACATTTTTAGCGCGGCAATGTTTCTGGAAATGTCTGAAGTGGAAAAACCGAAAACACTCCAACACAGATTGCACACGAGGATTGACTTTGAGAACCTCATTGAATATTATGACTTCAAACTGTAAGTGCTGTCCTTCGAAGGTCAGGCTAACAAGTCCGATAGGGACCCGTTCCGATACAGATCCATTAACGACATGTTTGGTTAACCTCTCAATGGAAAGAACCTTGCAATCACATTCCAGACCTTCTCGAATTTCATCTATCGACATATTGAAAGGGATGTCATACACCAAACAGTAGGTATAGTTACAGACACTTTCAATTTCGTCGGTAAATCTGAACATTTAAAATGACTGGCTGCAAGACCAGAAGTAAAAGTACTTTTCAAATTAGCTGGGCCCGCTCGTTGGATATGTAAAATATTTCGATAGGGATGAAGTTTGCGACCTGAAGAAATGAGGTGTAGATTGCCAATATTTGCATCCTGTGACTCAACAAAAACAACAAAGGGACCTCGACAATCACGAGCATAGCATGCTTGGGGAGCGTTAACCTGACTCGCAGTATTAAAAGGCTTCATCGAAGACCCATCAATCCCTACACAATTAGTTTTTGCCTGACAACTATCATTAAGAGCATGCCCAACTGAAAATTTCCTCTTGTGCACAGTTTGTTCATCGAATCCATTGCTTACCTGCAAACAATATTTATGGATCACAAAAACCAATTCGACCACATTACAACCACCTAAACCCTGCACGCCATCCACAAGCCACCCGGTCTGAGAAAGAAAATTCTCTAAGAGCCGAGGTTGTCATCTTTTTCTCTCTCGGGAAGTTTCACACCGCCTGTAACAGCAGGAAAATTATACATGTTTTCAGTTTTAGCATATTTCATAATTATTACAGCAAAAATAATAATTATTAAATTTTTAATTTACAACTGAAACGAGATTTTATTGTTTGAATACTTATTATATGGCTGGTTGGTTACAAATCCGAAATTGGCAGAAGTGGTGACTGGCAACTTCGATGTGACATGCTGTGTTTCTGAACGAAACGCCAACCTCATACTCATTATGGGCCTAATATTAACGCGTATTATGTGTAATGTACTATGTCGTGTATAACAAATATGTTAAAGATGTAAAATAATACCCGTAAGAACCATCATCAACATAGGCATTGTTATAAAGTCATAAAGCTGACCTAAATATGGTTGTACGCCTAAATTTTAAACATTCGTACGAAATAGTTTTTGAAATATAAATAAATTCTTTGAACAGCTGAAAACAGTAAAGGGTTATCGGTAACCAAGAGCAGAACTTTAGCAGGGTTTCAGAAAAATGTGAAGTAATGTGATACCCGAGGCTGCAAGCAAGCAATCGTGGAGGGTTCTTTGGAATAACCTGTCTAAAAAATACTTGCCGCATAAGTCAATACGAGTGCATTTTTATGATACTTCTAGGAATCAATTTTTGAAACTATCGGAATAAATTCACTAGTGGATTGATCCGATACTTACATTTCAGTAGCGAGTGCCAGAATGCCAAAATGTGTATTTTTGAGACGACACGGTAGTGACTGTCAGAATGAAAGGTATCCGAGTTTTGAAGACTCAACATTACAACTTGGCATTGTTTTATTTCGTCTGTCGTCACCGAAGCAGAACCACTCTCATCAAATCTGTTATGGCAGGAAATTTTTTTTTTTTCCAAATACACAAAATTATCATATTTAATTTATTACTAGATAATCTATGATAAGCAAATGCAGTTTACCTAAAAAGGCGAAAAGGCTTGTAATTGATAGATATTACAAATAATGAACTTACTTGAGTTGAGAGATTTGTGCGGCTCTTAACAAGGTCTCGAGAGCCGATGAGGGTGAAATGAGACGAGGATGGAGCAGCACTGGGATGCAAGGGCGGGGGAAACGGAAGATCCTCGAGAAAACCCGCCGACCAGCAGCATTGTTTGGCATGATTCTCACTTGCGAAAATCCAGGAGTGACCTAACCTGGTTCGCCTTGGTGGGAGACGAGCCATCAAACCACTCGGCCACCGCAGCCCTAATGAAGTAGTGAGTTAAAAGAAATTGTACTTGTAATTACGCCAATTATTACTAACGAAAATAATTAAACGCGCTAAACATGTTACAAGTTAACATATATTGCCACTAGATACCGTTACCTATAATTAACAATATATTTAACATGTTTTCCCCCCCGTTTTAATAAGGATACGTTAACTACATTAAAAAAAAAGAATAGTTATACGTGTTACCTGACTGCAGTAAATTATAAAATGGATGGCTAAATAACATCATTAGTATAATTTATATTCTGCTGGTGTAAAAACAAATTGCTAACATTCCAGCTATAACTGTATAATGTTAAGATTTTTCACAAAAATATTTGCCTATCCAAAGTCAATTCATTACATTCACGTCATTTTATGGAGACTACCACCTAACTTGTGTTACAGTTGTAGTGCTAACTGCTTTTTACAACTGCAGCTATTCTTGCAAATTTGATTTCATCATTTATATTAGTTTTCATCTGTTTCATGTTAAAATTTATACTCTTAGCAATTCTGTCTGTATTCATGTACCAACTTAACTTTGTTTACACAATTTTCTTTTTAGAGATGTTTACAATGCTATTGCAATTTGGTGTACGGAAACACACTAAGGAAGTGTCTATTTTCAAGTTTCCTACATCACACACTGGTATTAACAGACAAATTTCTAGAGGAATGATGATTCCGGCAGCTGCCTTGCTGTCGGATTCATTTAGGCACTTCATGGCTCAATTTCAATATACAGTTCTGCTATAACGTGTTCAAAAATTGACTTCAAGCATTCCAGTACAATGATATTGTTCCTCTAGAGGAATAATTCCAATAGTTTAAAAAATTGGGCATCTGCAACTGTGGTTCAGGAATACCCTTCCCCTTCACTCACTACTTCAGCATTGAGTTTAATGCACAGAACCTCACTGTTTTGTTGTTATAATTTGGAACTGTTCTTCTGTTAAATAAACACGAATGTTTACCATACTTTTTACACAATGCTGTTTAAGAATCAGTAAACTTTTTCGTGGTTATTTCCCATTCACGATTGTCCTGCAAGATATATTTAATTTTCGTATCAGCATAAAAATAAATTACCTTTATTATGTTGGCACCATTGATTTAAACTAACACACGAAAAACAAGTTTTTGAAACAGAGTTTCATGTTATAAAGCATGATCGACAATGCACTGGTAGATCCACTAGTGGCTGAAACACCGGTGTTCACAGGTTCAGGGATTTTTCAAACTTGAGGTTGATTTTTCCGCCATATTTGTATCAACTTCCAGATACAAATTCATGTAATTTTCACTCATTCTACAGTTTTCATCCCCCGTTTGTAAAACTCAATGATCAAATTACTTTTGTGTATTTTGGAATGCCTGAAAATTAAGTTAAGAGGGCGTGTATGCATTCATAAATTGGTTGTTCTCGTACATATCCACCAAATTTTCAAGCCAGTTGAACTGACGTATCAATCGATTTAACAGGTATCAACCGATATACGTAGTAATTTAGAATGTTTGGTGTACAGTGGTGACTGCACTAAAGAATTTTAGAGTACGTAGATTTAAACACTTCACTAAAACCTCTACTTGGAAAGTTGGGTTTCCAAATTCAAGTTTCAGCTGGCAATGTAAACACACTGTATGAGGCCAGCTTATTAAAACATATCTTTTGGATGCAACGTAATTAATGAGAGGAAGGAGGTAACACATTACCACTTCATAAACATGAGTGAGTTCATTTTTAAATGGTTTAAAATGCATGTTGTAATGTTGCGAGATGTGTCAGGTGTGACACAGTCGAACATTAGCTCGCCTAACTCAGTCGGGTATGAACACAGAGACTCAAGTTTATAAAGGCACCAATATAAAATAATCAGACGAGCCAGAAATGTAGTTCAACTGGATTTAATTATGCTTTGCCCTTCAATTACAACATCGGCACAGAAAACTATGCAGTTCAGTTACATCAGCGGCATAAATCTAATACTTCACAGTAAACAAGCAGGAATGAGATGAGAATCACAGTATCAATTTTTCTGCTGTCGAGGATACTTGAATCGAAAAGCTATTTACGAAGGCGGGAGAGAAAATAAACAATCTCCCGGTGCCCTAAGTGAAATACCCTTTACACCGGCGGGAATCATTTTGTAGTTTAAGGTTAGTCCAAAATACGATGCAAAATAAAGATGACAGGCGCTGCCGGTGTGAGTTGCAATCACGACTCTCATGTACTCTTCAAATGTCCATTTTGAACTGGGTTACTATTGCAAGCACTACACTACATTGCTGGAAAAACTGACAAACTGGGGCAGAAGGGAGGCCGTGCCTACTATAAGTATCTTCTCAAAGCTTTATTGCAACAGTGGAAACTGCCGGATATAGGAGTCGTGTGATGCTATCATATCTAAAAATAGCACACACACCCCTCGTAACACGGACGTTTATCTCATCATGTCGCCACAGCGCGACCCTTGCCATCCTGCCTATATTGCACCGTATTACAACAGCCAACTACGTGTCCTTCGCTTCCTTGTAAAATAAAAGGCTGTTGCATCACCTTATGACGATTAATGCTACTGTCAAACGACTTGAAATTAAATTACGAACTTTGAAAATCGATAATATAAAAAATTAAATACAAACTGTTATCTCAAATTTCAAACACTGAATAAATTACTTTATCCTTAAAAGTAAAGAAAAAAATAAATATTTCCCACACATATCAATTACTATTACTTGCAACATTACAATGTCAATCATAGACATGTACAGATNCGAACTTTGAAAATCGATAATATAAAAAATTAAATACAAACTGTTATCTCAAATTTCAAACACTGAATAAATTACTTTATCCTTAAAAGTAAAGAAAAAATAAATATTTCCCACACATATCAATTACTATTACTTGCAACATTACAATGTCAATCATAGACATGTACAGATATTGTAAGGTATCGCACCACAATCAAACTGTTCTTCCTCTAAAGCCCGCACTCTTCACAGTTGCAGTCAACAACGATACAGCTAAATTACACAATCAGAATGTTGAGGACCCTACCACCTTCAGCTAATAACGGTGCAGAACTGTGACGCTGGGAACTGGCCCACCATTACATCACAAAATCCAGACAGATGCCTGGCTTAAACATAAGATGACTCCCTCCGCCACATTTCGAATTTCCCTCCTCACCCTAGTTTGCCTCCTGGCTGCTGGGTTCACTGTCTGCCAACCTCCGCTCACCAGACTGCAGTGTTCCACCACTTGCCGCCTGAATATGCTGACCCAGCCAGCCAAATGTCGCGAACATGCATGTGCATGGAAAATGGTTTTGTTTGACTTTGTTTACATGTATGTACCCCCCCCCCCCNCCCCCCAGTGAGTACTTGTGTTTTCTGTCTCCTTTCAAAAAAGAGAAATAGCGTTAAGGAGAATTATACTTGTGGTCAAAGCAAAGTGGTTTATTCTTGCGCATTCTTTGTACACTGTGGTTACAAATAAAGTTAATAGTATGAAACAGAAATTAATTAAAAGTCATAAAAGTAAATATGGAGTTTGAAACAGTGGTAATAACAAAATGGAAGATTATGAATGGCAAGTTGAGGGCTCCCTGGAACTGTGATGCACTTTTGATTCCTGGAAAACCAGAAGCTAACCGAAGACCACAGCACAGTTCCAGCAAACAAAACCCTTCAGTTGTGGACATAATAAAAACAGAAAGCTGCACACGCTTCAATTTTCAACATGCTTGGACAATTCAGCGTTAAATCACGGAAGGAACAGAATTTAATTTATTTGATCAAATCAACTTAACATAGGTGGTGTGGTATCAATAATCAGCCAGTAACCAACTGCGTGAAGTAATATTTTATTGATTCAGTCTCGCACGTTTTAACAAAGATTCCTTACTTTAAACACTTCACCATGGAATAGCAATAAACTTACAACTCCACGAGTAACAAACATTTGTGTCTGAATACAGTATTTTAATATGCGCTGGTACAAGACAACTTCGCTTCAAAAATCGTGCATTTTGAGCAGCTGACTTTCGATCGCTATTCACATCTATAAAGTTTGTATTGCAACAACATCAAGGTTGGCTGAGGAAATATTCTACAGACACATTAATTTTAATCATATAGACGCTAATAAGTCTTACCATAATTATGGTGATTATAAGTACATATTGCCATCCGTTCATTAATATTAAACTGTGAATCACATATTGGATGTAACACTCATCATAATAAATTATTAACACACAAAATGCAATGACTGTGCTCTTTGGCATGTGGAACATTTCAGGTAAATGACAGCAAAATGACTGCAGAAAAAACTTTGTGGGCACACTCTTGATAATACATCTAAAACACAGTCACACCATTAAAACTCTTTAGGCCTTTACAAATCATTACACATTTTGTCACTCTGAACACTAGGACACACACATCTAAACACATAATGAGCAATTTAAAAAAAGTGCAGACTTTTCAGTGTCATCAGATGATTTGTAGATTTGAATTAAAGTGCCTAAAAGCACGTCNCACATCTAAACACATAATATGCAATTTAAAAAAAGTGCAGACTTTTCAGTGTCATCAGATGATTTGTAGATTTGAATTAAAGTGCCTAAAAGCACGTNAGGACACACACATCTAAACACATAATGAGCAATTTAAAAAAAGTGCAGACTTTTCAGTGTCATCAGATGATTTGTAGATTTGAATTAAAGTGCCTAAAAGCACGTCACAGGTAAGTAATAGCACAACCAAGGTTATATATTCAAGTTAAGTCAAAGCTTCATATTCAAATAACCTAAGAGATTACTTTTCAAAATTCACGGAGTTATTCCTTTTCAGTAAGGCCCAGTCATTTGTATTGCTGTAATTTATTGTATGTTTTACTGCAAATTATAAAATAGTAACATATTACAGTTCGGTACATGCAATAGCATTCATATAACTCTCAAAATTGCAAATAAGAAAAAGAAGAAGAAGAAAATGACATTTTTTTTTTTACAAAACATTAGAACATTTAAATTGATTTTATATGAAATCAGTAAAAAGGCACAAATACCTTCAGTAATAGCATATGTATCTTTGTCAAATACAGTATATATGTATTCTGTAGCCCTGAATGTGAATGCTCAACAAAGAAATTTAGAAGAGCTCATTTTTATCTTTTCTCTTTAGTTTGTACAAAATGTAAATATTTTTGCAAATGTTATTTTTAGTGATAATCTTCCATTCACTAACACATGCTGAGAAAGTAAATATTTCTATAAACATCTAATAATGGGACGATTCCACATTTTTACCAATTCCGATTTGATTCTACTATTCTTGTTTCCATTGATTCAATTCACACTATTTAACAACTACAGTTAAATTTATGTATGATTTTAAATAACACCTGTTTGAGCAAGTCAATACACTGAATGCATTTTAATGATTTTGTACAGCTTAATACACTTCAAAAACTTTTATTTTGTACTTCTGAGCACTTCCAACTCTGTGTAAACTTATAACGTACTTAAAATGCTTACACTTCCACCATGACTAAAAACGTAGTCAGATTAACCAACATCTGCAGCCCAAATATCTGCTGTTGCCGCGATTCCACCATTTTATAAACATCTTCAATGAAATACTCACATCTCACACAATTCACAATCTAAAAACACAAGGAAAAGATAACACATGTAAAATTCATGTGCTAAATCAGGAATCTAATTTAATATGAATACATACAAATAAACTCTATAATAATCTTGAACTTGTGGAAGTAAAATATCAAACAATTTTAATTCATTTATTCTAGTCAGAATCGGTAGAATAGAGGAACTGATAATTGAATCGTCCCATCATTAAAAACAACTTAGTGTTCAGCACACTAATGATAGAAATGTATCAAATAGCAAATAATTAGTCCTGTACGACATTTGTACACCTGAAACGTCAACAAGATTTCTACTAAAACTGGAGCCCTGTCTTGTCAATTTTTCACTAAAAAATGCCAGCTAGAGACAGAGATGTTTACGGTCAGAGACTATATTTAGAGAAAACATTTGATGAGATTAAAAAAAAAAAATAATTCTTGTAATGAAATGCAGTATAAAAGCATGAGTAAATAACAGATGGAACAGTCATGAGCATATGAAATGAAAGAAGGCTACACATTCAATCACATAATGATCTGAGAACAGCACCATAATTAATCAATGTTTCATTCACGTTTCAAGTATATAACACGTAAAACTACATCTCCCATAGAGACAACTAAGACTAATTTCTCCTCTATTAGCAGTCAAACTACTGTGTTTAGGTAATAAATTTTTGGTTGAAAATATTGTTATTTAATTTCAAAAAAAGCGCATGGAGTGTGGTGGGCCTTACAAAATTCAGGTTTTTTTTCCATTAAAAAAAAAAAAAAGATAAATTAGATGTTACATTTTAAAATGACTTTCTCTCTGAACGCTTACCTGTAAAATATACCTAAAAACAATGTGACTGTTTTATCATTAGCACTGTAATGCTTCTTCAGCATATAGTACCTACATTTTGTTACAAACTCCCGGCCTACACATGCCCAAATTATGTACTTACAAAATGTATGTTGTTTTACAATAAAACAAAAATTTATTCTTATGATGTGTAATCTGTAAAGGAAAATTTCCACAGGAATCAACTCTTTATAAACACAAAAATTCTAAGCGTGAAATGTAAAGAAAAATTTCCACAGGAACCAACTCTTTATAAATATTAAAATTTTTCGTGACTAGATCCTGAAGAAGAGACGGGAACATGGCAGAGTGAAACAGACGAGACGAACTATGCGACGTGACGTGCACCACGAGGAGCACAGCCCCGTGGCCGGCAGAGTCACGGGCCGGTCTTGACGGCGTGGTCCTCAAACACCAGCGAGCACAGGATAGACTGCAAGCGGCTGCGGGCTGGCTCGAAGCGCGGCTGGAGGAGCAGCGATGTGCGGTGGTACGCGATTGCCTTCTCCAGGTCTCCCTGCAATGTGACGTCCCAGATCATTGAAACACTACAGGCATGGCCAGGGGTCCTCATCTCTATCTTTTTATTGCCTTTATATAACGAAAGCATGCAACTATCTTTATAAGACACAATGGTATTCTGTAATTCAAAATAAAATGTTGCCCTGACGGTTTTTTGAATGCTTCATTACTATTTTCAAACATAAAGACAGGCCAACAAGGAATCTTTGTGAACAGCTGTGTAAATAAAATGATCAACGTATTGAAGTTAACTCAAGCAAACATGCTCCACAGAGAAACAAAATACATGTTCAAATGCTCTGAAGAGAAATTTTATATTCTATTACATTTTGTGCAGTGTGCAGAACACATTAAAAAAAAGTAAACTTAATTTTTAGCTGATGATACCCTTTAACATAACCACGATACAGATGATGGACTCAGCCATGAGTTTTGAGTTGCTATCGAGTGATGCTCAAAATTAACTAAAACCAGCTGAAAATTTGCATTCTTAGAAGGAGTAAGTTTATTTTAAAAGTAGGGATGTGCCAACTGATTCTTAGATTCCTCAATAATGTCAATTCTTAAGGTATCAAAAGAAATTAATAATTGCGTAAGTTAAATTCGTGAAAAAACCTAACCATGTGTAATTTGTAGGTTAAGATTACCGGCAACAGTTACTCTTGCCAACTGCTTGTCTATCTACTGCCAGGTCTCATGAAAGTTGTCTTTCCATTAGCATATGCTGAAAGCCCCCTATAAACAAGGTCATCAACAGAGGTCTCTCACATTCTCCACCCAGTTTTGGAGAAAACAGTAGAAAGGTAAGACAAAACTGCAGTAAGGTTCATAGTTCCATGACCTTCCTTCCTAGACTAAAAGCTAGTCAAATGATTTCAGAGGTGACCATTTTAAGGTTTACCACTTTTGGCTTCTCATTAGTGATTTGTTAACTGCAAACACTGGAAATGAGAGCTGCAGAATCGGGGTAACTATACTGAAGGAAGGGGAATGCTGGGAACTGGTAAGGTCAGTGCTGCATACTCACTAGAGATGTGTGTATGTTGGCAACAGTGAAGTGCGTGATCTCTGACTTAGGGGCAAGGTCTAGAGCCATGTTGGCCACGACCAGAGCATCGCTGTAGAAGCCCGCCCTGGAACAATCCACCAACACACTCATCAACACCATGACAGATATTAAACTCATGGTACTTTACTATACATTTTTATAGCTCTGAAGTTAAAGTTATTGCTTCCTACAAGCAGAAGATTATTTTGCACAATTTTAAAACCAATCACATAAAAGAATGTTTTATATTTATGCAACATCCTTAAATGTACACATGAATACCTTATGTTATCTGCTTTATACTATCATACAGTCTTCAGGATGGATTTTCTCTCACAAGACAAGCACAGAAACTTACTGCTCAGTGTATGTCTAAAGGACACAAATATATTGCATTTTAAGTCTGTGCAACATGTATTTTCTCTGCAAGACAATAATGATGTTTCATCTTTCCACAGTAAAATTCTCACTTCCTATGTAAGAAGTTTTCCTACATAATAAGCTTACATATTTACACAGATGGTATTTATCATAGTTTTCTGTCATTGGTAAGATTCAATTTTTGTTTCTTTGGAAAAATACATGAATAATTTGACTCTCCTATATACTTTTCGCTAACAGGAAGACTTACATTTTTATTTTCTTTGGAAACATATTAAAATCTTTACTAATCAGGAGAGGGTGGGTTCTCTACAAGTGTCATAAGTAACGTCAAAATAACGTTTAAACAAACAGTGTTTGGCTTGAGGCATTGGCAGACCTGTGCAGCAGGTTGGCCAGACTGATGAGTGGGATGTCCCGGTCGGCGCTGGGCACGTACTGCAGTGCCTGGCGCAGGCAGGAGATGGCGTGGTTGGTGTTGCCGACTGCTCTCCAGTACAGCGCAGCAGCTGTGGCAAGCACCCACGACGTTGCGTTCTGCACATTACCCCCAACACCTCAGTTCGCATAATTGCCACTTTCTCCTATACTATACAGCTGAAGAGGAAACAGGTAAACAGAACAGAAAGCAATTCCTAGGCTTCAGCATTGAACACCTCGTTTTTACCAACAGAACCAACAAAATTATGTGACCTGGACTAGACATTAACATCCTGTTTACACACACAAAACCTTTTCAAATTTCAGTAAACTTCCTTGAACTGAGTTTTAGGAAACCTAGAAAACATTCAAATGACATAAATTAATTTTTTTTGAAGTGTAGATCTGTTAAAAAAGAAAAAAAAACGAGAGGGATTACATTTTACATGATTTTGACAGTCCTCTGGTGATTTCTGAGTCAATGTTGGAAATATGAGCGAAAGGTAAAAAATGGGTCACATCACCTAGACACATGAAGTCTAACCCAGGACCATCATCACTGCTGTAACACCTCGCCTTCCCCCTGTATGGTCTGTTTTATTTAAGTTGGCGAGATTGTGACAGTCAGTGAGTGGCAACTTGATGTATACGAAACAAACAACGTGCCATTTACAAAACCCTGTATCAGCTGATGCATGAACGAATGAAAATTAATATTACGTTGGCTATTCTGAGTGCACTGCCGATGCACATCAGACAAGCAGAAAATACGCGGATAAGAAAGAGTTCCTAGACTAATTAATACATTTTATTTTACGTGGTCATAAAACAGCGGTTTTTTAGTGTTAGAACATTAAACATTAAAACAATCCGTATAAAAAATAAAACTTCAAACCTTGGAAGATCTTTCACGTCGTTTCCCCTCTCCAACCATGCTTTCCATACACGCTTGATATTAATTCCAAAAGCCTACAGAAATATCGCAGGGTATTGTTGAATTATTTTTTCAAATAATTTGACAAAATATATTTCAAACTCGTGTTGTTTCAAGCCAGGAATAGGAGAAGAGTCAACTTTTAAATATACGGGGATCAGGCCAAGTGCTGTCATCTGTTGAGAAACGCATTCGGTTCACCAGAGCGTAGTGTATTGCCATGCGCGCTATCTGTCTCTCTCCCAAAGCACTAACCAGCCAGAACACCTGAAGCACTAACCAGCCAGAAAACTTAGACTTCTTGTGTAAAATAAGAAATTTACAAACATATACCAATGATTTTATTTTCCAGCGAGCTCTGTATAATTTTTAAAGTAACATGTATTTCCTTGTACAGCGATTTTGTATACTGGTAATTTCCATTGTGCCGGTAATCGTTAAGTCTACATCCATACACATGATGTTGTTTTGCCGCCCGCTTTACAAAGCCACCGGTGACTTGGCGAATTAAAGTACGTTGTCAAGCAAGTCCCCAAAATTATTTTTATTTAAATTCTTAATATATTAGTTGTAACGTCCAGTGTGTGATAAAAACTACAATTACCGTCTCGCAAATGTTAACCCAAATTCGCTGTCTCGGATAAATTAAAAAAGAGTTGGCAAATATTAAATTTTTTGCAAAGTTATATATTTTTACTTTTGTAACCTACAAATTTTCTGGGTAGCAAGTTTGCTTAAATCGTCCCACAAACAGTACATTGACAACGGGATCAGCTGATAATGACAGCATGAAAATAAACAACATCGTCGCCATGTGGCCGATCAGCTGGTGGCAGAAGGATATGTAGTCACATATACAGTGGCGCTACTTTCGCAGACCTGTCAGAATCTTGCCAACGTACATGGAACAGAGTTTAACCACATCTATGAACGTGAGATGTCCAGAACAAGGGTTTGTCTGCCTCTAAGCAAGCATTGATACCACCCGCACCACACGACTGCCAGTTATCGTTTTGCAACTCGGCCTAGCTTAGCCATCGACCACAACCAACCCCCTCTCGCACAGTTAGCCTGCACCGATGCCACAGAGTGGGGATAACAAGAGGCTGCCTCACCTCAGCGCAGTCGAGTTTTCAGGGCGTTCACCACGCCGCTATAAACCGAGTTGCAGCCCCAGTAAACGCCAGTTGTTCACCAACCATCACCTACACTTCTCTCTCTTACAAGCACTGTGATACTCTGCCGTTTGCTAACCACTAGCCAACTGTCCGACAGGGATGAGCCGTTACCGCACTTGAGTTGACCTTCCAAGGTGCTTTTGGTTCATGCTCCCTATGTTGACCACCTCTTTGCAGTAGACCAGCAACTTTGACTCAAATGTTTCAACTGTTAGACAGCTACAGCAGGCAGCAGTAAATTTGAACGAGACTAAGGACATGCTTTTTGCCTGGGTTAGACCAGACAGTTGTTACAAGATTGCTACTGTAGATAGACACTAGAATGGGTAGAGTTTTCCCATTGAGGAATACTTTGTCAAGTCCAAACATAACTCTGCAGCCCTTAATTCTGGAATTTTGCCTTCTTGTTGAAGAGAGGATATCCCTAGTAAATTGGTCTTACTCAACCTCCTGTGCCCACAGGGGCTTCTTCGCAAAAGTAGGGGAACCAGATATACATACAGTCTGCAACACCTGAAGATGTAAATTAACATGAGTCTGAAAAGGGTTAAAACATTTTTGATGGCATGTGCACCGAGACCTGCTCCCTCTGAATTTGCACAAAGACTCACCTCCTGCAGCGCGGCAGCAATGCGAGTGCCCAGCTCGCGTGCGCTAGAGCCCTGCAGGCCGGTGATGGCTCCCAGACAGGCGGCTGCACCTTCTTCTGCCTCCAGTCTCAGTCTGTGTCGTGCCCGCACGCTGTCCAGGTGGTCCAGGGTGAGGGGCGACGGGGGCACCCACAGTTGGCACAGCGGCTCCGGCTCCCCGGCATGAGCGGAGGGCAGCTCCACACTGCGTGCAGACAGCCAACAAACACAATCCAGGGTTAGAGTAACCAAACAGCAAACCAAACTGCATGGATATAACAGAACCCCGTTATTAGAGATGGTGAAAAATAATTGTAACTAAATAGATGATAATAAATGCTACATGCATGTTTTTTATCTACAAATTGTGAATTTAGATGCAATGCACCTTTTATGATAATTAAACAATTTATTTTGGCTAATTAAAATAAATATGGACATCAGACACTATGCTTTATTATGTACCTTAAAGAGGAACATATAAATCACTTTATAAAATGTTTCTTAAAGGACACATTTTGTACCTATGGGAGAAATGCACGTATGTCTAGCTAGCGTCAGATCTTGGGTATAGCATAATGTCCTGATGCATGACGCATAGCTGGCAATATACCTTGTATGAATCTATGACTTCAACTCAGTCCATGGGAATCCACGGCACCTGCACCGGGGATTGAATCTGGACTGCTGCCCCTTGAAGACAATTACTACACACTGTTGCCAGTAACACTACATACGCACGTCAATCATGCGCCCCTGCCTAGCCACCTGAACGAAGCCAGCCTGTTCCTAAGCGAGTGTAGCAAGGAATCACGTTGCCACACAGAGAGGAGCCGGCCGGCCGAAGATGCCCAACAACACGAAGGAAACCAAAGGAAGGCTCCATTCAATATTTAGGGCTGGACAAGCCCCTATAATGCCAGTTGATGTCGAGTTGTCATTGCATTGGCAACCCAGCAGCTCGCTCTACCACTGACCAGTAATACTTGCTTCAACCCCCGAGACACCCACACCAGTTGGGAATGTTTACCCCGTCCCTTCAAGACTACACTAGACGTCAGTAGGGTTTGAGTTATTCTCACGACTGCTTTGTTCGTTGCTCTAGACTTGCTCTTTGCCTAACAGGCCCCCTTCGCCTGTTATTAACGTAACTTCTGCCGGTTGCTTGGTAATCACAAAAGCCTGCGAGTTAGTACGAGTCACCGTGTTTATTCTCCTGAGAGGCGAGAATAAATATGTTCAAGTCTACACACTGCGTTTTGTAAGGATGATTTGTATCTAT
>NQII01000644.1:523646-575235 GCA_002778355.1 Clitarchus hookeri
GTGCTCTGGTGAGCCAGGGCCAGACGCCTCCAGGGTTCAGACGCGTTGGCCCATACGGCCCCCTTAAAATCCTCAGCAAGGAGATCCCGTTTCCCTATTCCCTAGAGGGACACTAGGCCAGTTCACCAAAATTCCACGTTGGCGTAACTGACGTCATGGGATAAAATGGTACTACTTTGAATGGAGTAAAGACACTATTCCAGATATAAACCAATGCATTGGTATATCTGAAGAAACAGTTTATTTGATCACTTACCTCCTGTACAAGAATCATTCACAGTACGCCCGCAGAAACTGCCCTACTTTTAATCAAAGTTTCTGTATGTGTGCATGTGCGGTATGTCAGTACTGCCACAACGACTACCTAAAAAAAAAAAAAATTCTTGCCAGCCAGGCTGCAAAGTGGTAACAACAGAGATATAAGGGACTCACTTGATGTCCCTCATGGCAGTGCGGTAGCCAATGGCCGCCAGCTCCTCCCAGTCGACGGCGCGAATCCGCTCACACTCCCCGGGCGACAGTGGGTACGTGTTGGTCTCCTTGTCCTTGCGTAGCCAGCTCTCCGGCATGGGATCATCTGACAAGGTCACCGGCACTGCCAACACAACCTCACTGCCCTCTCACCCAGAACAACATCTATACTGACATGTCTTCATTAAGGTGGGTTTATGATTAAATAATGAAGAATTAACACTTGTACTTATGACTCGTTAAGTACACTGAAAATAAGTTCTTCAGTTTATGTATGATTCATATAAAAACTGTTAAGTATAACCAATCAAAATTGTAAGAAACCAAAGCAGAAGATGTAACCTGGAAAAATGTACAAGGGTGGAGTTTATTTACTTATATTTAATTACTTGTGGTTACTGCTTGTGTAATCATTTTGAAAAACTTGCAATATCTTATAAAAGGGGATGCAGATGACAACATTGGACAGTTACGTCAATCTGAAAAAGGTTAAATAAAAGCTAATTTAATAAACTTTTCCAAGAACTCAAACGTAAGGAACAGTTTTATAAACACAAAAGAATACTGTCACCCCATTTAATAATTAATTGAATAAGATTTCACGACATGACATAACCTAAATCTAAAAAGTAAATACAGTTTCTCGCCAACAACAACTGTCGCTGTGCTCTGATTCCCTACTTTGTCTTCACTTGTACTTAAGATATCAATGTAACGATATAAGATATAACATCTTAAGTGGAGCCAAGAATGCACACGGCCTGTACACAACACACACACTGCAGCCATAAACCAATAATACCCTTGAACACACTGATTCATATTCTAAGCACACTGCTTAAGGTTTACGTTGAATCAATCGTAAACCCACCCTTTGGCAGGAATATCTAAGTTATAGCTTGTGAAATATAATTGCATATTCAAAAAAAATATTTTGGCAGGTGTTGCCCAAATGGTGAGGGAGTTTATGTGTGGGCAACGGTGTGTAAATATATCTTTGTGTATTTGTGTGTGCATGTACACACAATGATGAAAAGGCATTTGGGGCCATAGTAAAAGAACATAGAACCTCAAATGGACTATGGGAAATATTTCCACCAGTAAAATTAATACGGTCAACTCTGTTTCTAAGAACCCTAGAATGTAGACCCTCTCGAAATAATGACACTTTTTTGGGGAACCATGAAACTAATTTATTTGAAAAGGTTTTTCCAATAACAACCCTTTTCCTGGGAACCATGAAAGGTCTTAGACTCAAGGGTTTACTGTAAAATTCCGCAGTAGAACATTTTTTTTAAACACCCTGATTTTACACTTTCCCATATTTTATACATTTTTTTATTTGATCACATATAATGAACATACAGCATAAATTTTTTTTTTTTTTGCACTTTCCTGCACTTTGTAACATTTTCTCCTGGTCCCTTGAGAAGTGTAAAAAAATGGATTTAACTGCACGTATACATGTTTACAGCACCACAGTGAATAAAATTATGCCTTAAAAAATTTATAAGGTAATTTTTTTTTTTTTAATGTGAGGCTTTGCAACAATAATATATAACCAGGTACAAAATGTGCATGCAACTTGCATTATACTCACCAAATATCAAGTATACTGTACCCACCTGAACACAGGCCATGTCTTACTACATTTTTTACTCACGAAAATAGAGAGTCGACTTATTTTCACAAAATAAGATATTTTAAATCAATACACGAGAATGGAAAATGTGTTTAATTGCAGTAAAATCCACTCAAAAAAATATTCCTAAAGAAATTAACAGAATGTACTATCTAAANGGAAAATGTGTTTAATTGCAGTAAAATCCACTCAAAAAAATATTCCTAAAGAAATTAACAGAATGTACTATCTAAATTGAAATTCATTTACTGGTTAAGCAAAAAACTAACTTCACTTAGTTTGAATATGTGTGAGGTGAAGTGCACTGTATATTTACAGAATTAAGATTCTTACAGGGCGTTTCTTGTGAAAATATTTTATAATGCATTGTTTGCTCACATATTTTTTATCCTGGAACATTGTTAAGTAATAAGTTNGGAAAATGTGTTTAATTGCAGTAAAATCCACTCAAAAAAATATTCCTAAAGAAATTAACAGAATGTACTATCTAATTTGAAATTCATTTACTGGTTAAGCAAAAAACTAACTTCACTTAGTTTGAATATGTGTGAGGTGAAGTGCACTGTATATTTACAGAATTAAGATTCTTACAGGGCATTTCTTGTGAAAATATTTTATAATGCATTGTTTGCTCACATATTTTTTATCCTGGAACATTGTTAAGTAATAAGTTTTCACTCCACCAAAACTTATTTTACAGAATTTTTCTTAGGAAGGGCCTGAAGCAATGAAGTTACAAGCCAATCAATTAGTCACATGAAACAAATCCTTTGAACAAATAGCTTTACAAGGCAGTATACGCATAGTGTAGCTTAGTGACTAACACCATCAGTGCCTGTTGACATCAATAGGGAGACATGTTAGATGATAAATATTATTCTCAGTCCCAAAATAGTCATCCTACTAAAATACTTAAACAAATATTCTGTTGAAAATTAATTTTTAAAACGATTAAAGTGAAAATGTAGCAGTTATCTTATTTTCCAAGGTCACATGGTCATCCCATATTAAACAAGGCAAACCCAATACAGGTACAAATAAGGTAGAGACACTCACCAATCAAGTCCCCCAACTGGGTGACGGGTCGCAAGGAGCCTTCCTCAGAGAATGATATACGCATATGAAACTGCTGCAAAACAGTTTGCATATTAGTTCTGCACTATCACACAAAATATCCATTCATTAACAGCGAGTATTACAAATTTATTTAGTGAATGGAAGGTAAAATTACCCTTGATTGTCACTGCTGAAAATGCACAAAAGACATAGGTTAGAACTGATATGGCAAATAGCAATACACCAGATTATGATGCAAATGGTAGAGATTCCTACTGAGGTAAGGAGGAAAGGGAGAGACAAGGTCGAGCCAGAGGAAGACAGGGAAAGANTAGGTTAGAACTGATATGGCAAATAGCAATACACCAGATTATGATGCAAATGGTAGAGATTCCTACTGAGGTAAGGAGGAAAGGGAGAGACAAGGTCGAGCCAGAGGAAGACAGGGAAAGAAAGGGAGGGGAGAGATGGGGAGAGGGGAGAAAAGGAAAGCAAGAAATGGAGAGAAAGAGAAAAGGAAGGAGGAAGACAAATGGCAAGCNAGATGGGGAGAGGGGAGAAAAGGAAAGCAAGAAATGGAGAGAAAGAGAAAAGGAAGGAGGAAGACAAATGGCAAGCAGGAAGCAGAGGGTAAAAGAAAAGGAAAGTGGGAAGTAGGAAAAAAAGAGGAGGGGAATGGGA
The DNA here is from genome assembly GCA_002778355.1 of Clitarchus hookeri. Taxonomy (NCBI): domain Eukaryota; kingdom Metazoa; phylum Arthropoda; class Insecta; order Phasmatodea; family Phasmatidae; genus Clitarchus; species Clitarchus hookeri. Next base: position 527,497 of record NQII01000644.1, read on the forward strand.
GAGGGAAGAGAAAGAGGGAGAGGAAAAGAGAAAAGGGAATGAGAAGAGGGAGAGGGTGAGAGAATAGAGAGAGGGTGAGAGAAGGAGAGGGTGGAAGAAGAGGGAGAGGGTGAAAGAAGAGGGAGGAGAGGGTGGGAGGAGAGGGTGAGAGAAGAGGGAGAGTGTGGGAGAAGAGGGAGAGGGTGGGAGAAGAGGGAGAGGGTGAGAGAAGAGGTTAGAGGGAGAGAGGAGGGAGAGATGAGAGGGACAGGGGAAGAGGGAGAGAAAAAGTGAACAGGAAGAGGGAAAGGGAAGAGAAACAAAGATAATGGAAGGGAGAGGAATAAAAAAAAGGGAGATTAAGGAGGAGAAAGGGAAGAGAGGGGGAAGATGGAGAGGTATGCTAGCGAGGTATATTAACAAGTTATGCTAGTGAGGTATGCTGGTAGCATGGCTAAGTCTAAAGGAAGTCGTCAGTCTCTTCTCCTGTATCTAAAAACAGCCATTTAATTTCAAACATTGATTTTACTATTGATTGTTCTATCATTTGAATTACCAAAAGACTGACAACTCTGCACAGATAATAGTGGCACTGTATTATTAATTTCTAATCAAAAGTTAAAAGTATGTAGTGAAATGTAAACCTGTTTGTCTTCTAATTTATTCAGCAAAAATATATCAACATTATTGAAATCACNAAAGTATGTAGTGAAATGTAAACCTGTTTGTCTTCTAATTTATTCAGCAAAAATATATCAACATTATTGAAATCACTGCTTACAAAAATAAGTTTTTAAATTAAATCAAATAACCTAATTTTGCTGCTTAAATCTTGAAAAACAAAATGTGCAGAATGAGTAAACAGGCGTGAACAAAAGGAAATATTTATGTTTGCATTTTAGGTGTAGCATGCTCTCTCTTATTAGCAATTACAAAAATTTTCCCTTAAGTTTTTCAATTAATCATTTTTGTAACACAGGACAAGTTATTTTAATTTTAACTTTAGTACCAAGTTTCTACTAAATTGAAAAAGTATTTCCCACCTACAATCTGGCAATTGAACTACATTGTAGTGTGTGTGGAATCCACACTTCTTTTGTATGAAAATATTAGAAGTGCACCTAATGTGTTTATCTATGAAAAGAATACACACTGCAGACTGTGCCCGTCGACTACTTCCTAGACATCANAAGTGCACCTAATGTGTTTATCTATGAAAAGAATACACACTGCAGACTGTGCCCGTCGACTACTTCCTAGACATCACGCACATCAGAAACACCATTTCAGACTATTCCAACATAACTAAAAACAGTTTCTTCAAAATTCTGTAGCTCAAAATATTCACGTCAGATACATACATAAGTACCAGGGAAGGCCTGCACTGAAACTTGCTACACACTTTCCACTAATAAAATCGTAGAGTCAACCACATTAAGTCCCATAGGTACACACAGCACGATGAGAACACTGCACGCCAGTTCAGAGCCTTGAGTATAGCGGCAATGGTGCAGTTGATTCATTTGGCAGTCTCATTCTAAACATTTTCGCATTTTGGACTTCAAAAACGAAAAATAGCTCAACGTAAGCAGGTCCCTTAAGTACAAAGATAAAAATCCTGCTAAAATAGATCTCCAAGTAATCTATTGGGATATTAATTTTTTCCACAGAGTACGCTAGGAATGTGGGTGCGGCGAGTGGGTGGATCACCCACTATCCAACATTAACTTCAGATTATAACATGAGCATTGTGTTGAAATTTGTCACAACAAGCAGTTGAGTCGAGTTGGGCCGAAAGATTTTAGCCGCTCTTAACAGTGAGATCCTGAGCTCCAGACGGTGAAATGAGGTGAAGGCGAAGCAGCACTGGTAAGCAAGAGCTAGGGTAAACAGGAGAACCCCAAGAAAACCTGCTTGCCAATGTCAACATCCACCATGTTTCCCACATGTTGGAATTTGATGACCCCACTGAGGATCAAACCCAGTTTGTGACAAGCAAGGGCAAATACAGAAAGGGGGTCGCGGGACATAGCCTTCGCCCAAAAGCCCTCACATTGATATTGTAAATGATGTATATAGTGCATAATAGTGTTTATCTGTGCGACTTACTTTGTTTGGTTGGCCATACTGGTGCCATTGTTTTGGTTGACTCAGTGCGAACTATCATGGCGGCAGGTGATGTTTTGTGTACGTTCGTGCTCAACATTTTTTGACCCTAACGGCCCGGATTAGTGTAACCGGTACGTGTAATATGCGTAATTGCGGCGGCTTTTAACACTTGTACAGGTAAAGTCGGCTAACAGGATATACAGTGAAAGGTGGAAGTAGACTACTCACACGGGATATGACTGCAGTGTATACTTGCTTACGTTGGTTATTTCTAGGCTAGAATGTGCGGTTTGGTAAACCACGACAGCGCAAGTACTTTGCTTATAAATACAATCCATTTTCAGAATTGTAACAGTTAACAAAGTTGCACAAAATGGCGGTGGCGGCGGCAACACTGGCAATACATGTGACGTTTAATTTCCTCTCGCCACAAGCTGATGGTGTAAGGGAAATACGTAAAGCTATAGAAGAAGATGCCTCAAAAATCGAGGACTACGAGATTGTGGTTGAAGAGGTTATAAAGCAAGAGAAATGAAGTGGTGGCCAATTTATCTGCTTTGTGTGCAAACCCCCCCCCAACGGAAGTATCGCTATAGAGGAAATGAAACCGCAATTAGTTGTGTACAAACTAGCATTTTGGGAATTACGTAAAGTATACAACAGAATCAAACTCATTGTGTAGCGAGTGCATTGCAATGATACAGGATGCGTCACAGTCGGCAGTCCAGCCAAATTTACCTTTGTCTGTGTTTACAGGAAATGAAGCCGAGTGGACAGGGTTTTCTGAATTATTTAACTCAATGGTTTAGCAAATTCCTAGCACAAGTGCAAAAACTTGTAACGTTCGGCACTTGTTACACTGCCGAATGTTACGTGCCACAACTAGCTCAAGGTAGAAACACGAGACTCAGTGAATGGACGCTGATTAATTAAGAAAGAAGAAGTTCCAGAGTATTTTGTTATACATACGTTTATTTAACTCTTGTAGTTTCACAGTTCACATATGAAGTTCCAGTATGCAGAGTACGAACCTCTCACAGAATAAATGTTCAGAACGGAGCCACAGTTGTTTACTTAATTATGTTCTTAAAAAAACTGACCCGAAGAAACTTAAAATGCAGCTACCTCCCACACCGGCAGAGAAATAAAATAAAAAAAGTTTAGTGGCCGATGTTGCGCCCGACGCGACCTAAGCGAGCATTGTACCGCTGCCCTGAAGGGCGACTGACTTGAAGTAACTGCTTCCTACGACTTCCAGCCCTCAAGGGCGACTGCTTGAAGGGCGACAGACAGACGCTTCAAAACGAAACTGTAAACGGACTCCTGATAAAACGTAAAAAGCAGACGTCCACCCGATAACCTACAATAGCACACGTCTGCCGGATAAACTAACACGGAAAACTTCAAACCCGATAAAAATATTAATAAGCTTTCCAAAGCTTCATACACACAAAAGAATTTTACACCCATGTCCCGAAAAATTAAGAATATTGCGTCATTACAAACTCCACTACTTATTGAGTAATTTGAAAGGAGAACCACAGGACCTGGTAAGCAACATCCCAGTTATTGATGAAAATTATAATTTAGTATGGGATTTATTGGAGAAAAGGTAAAAAAAGTGTACGGCTTACAGATGACATGCCACAAGCGACGTCATTCACTCATCTAACCCGCTGCCCCCTCCTAAGAAGAGCTATTATGCAGTACACGCCACAGGACGCCTTCTAAGTCAGGGTGGTTTGCTCAGCTGGTGCCGCCTGCTGCGATGCAACCTGTTTAGCATCACATCGCAGCTCTCCCTCCAGCGCATGAGGGGAAGTCTCCGCCACTCTCAGTTACTCTCTTCTCTCCTTCGCATCTCTCTCCCTCGACACCCTGGAACCCCCACGCTGGCCCTGTGAACTGAGTATAAATAGGATCCACAGTCCTCAGTTCAAGGCTGTGTGGTAGCTTTGCCCTTACACCAATCTGTGTGATATTCCTTTGAACCGTCTTGACCACTGGCAAATATTTCCACAGTTTCACCAACAAATATGGAAGAGATGAAGTACCTACACAATCTCCAGCAAAGGGGAAAATGGACTCAACCAGTGTCTGACACGTGCATCAGCCAGTTAGTGCTGCTGGAAGACTCCATGTGGCCACCACTAAAGTGGAAGACTGCCAGTGTCAACTGTCCATCCAGGCCAAGATCGTATAGTTTGTGTGGTAATATTAAGAACAGCACAGGAGGAGTTTGTACGACCTGTCAACAAGATTTGTCCACTTCCTGTGGATTAACATCACCGTATGATATTAGACCTACTCATTCAATGTTTAAATTGTATAGTTTTCTTGTGAACTTGAAAATAATCATTTTCANCCCCCCCCCAACGGAAGTATCGCTATAGAGGAAATGAAACCGCAATTAGTTGTGTACAAACTAGCATTTTGGGAATTACGTAAAGTATACAACAGAATCAAACTCATTGTGTAGCGAGTGCATTGCAATGATACAGGATGCGTCACAGTCGGCAGTCCAGCCAAATTTACCTTTGTCGNCTCATTGTGTAGCGAGTGCATTGCAATGATACAGGATGCGTCACAGTCGGCAGTCCAGCCAAATTTACCTTTGTCGGTGTTTACAGGAAATGAAGCCGAGTGGACAGGGTTTTCTGAATTATTTAACTCAATGATTTAGCAAATTCCTAGCACAAGTGCAAAAACTTGTAACGTTCGGCACTTGTTACACTGCCGAATGTTACGTGCCACAACTAGCTCAAGGTAGAAACACGAGACTCAGTGAATGGACGCTGATTAATTAAGAAAGAAGAAGTTCCAGAGTATTTTGTTATATATACGTTTATTTAACTATTGTAGTTTCACAGTTCACATACGAAGTTCCAGTGTGCAGAGTACGAACCTCTCACAGATAAATATAAATGTTCAGAACGGAGCCACAGTTGTTTACTTAATTATGTTCTTAAAAAAACTGACCCGAAGAAACTTAAAATGCGGCTACCTCCCACACCGGCAGAGAAATAAAATAAAAAAAGTTTAGTGGCCGATGTTGCGCCCGACGCGACCTAAGCGAGCATTGTACCGCTGCCCTGAAGGGCGACTGACTTGAAGTAACTGCTTCCTACGACTTCCAGCCCTCAAGGGCGACTGCTTGAAGGGCGACAGACAGACGCCTCTTTTGTGCTGCCTATCACCCCCCTCTCCAGAGATAAGGGCCTGGCAACGCACGCTCTCCACAACACGTTATCGTAACTGCTGCGCCGTCAACATAAACGAACCTCGGCGTCAACATCCAGATAAACACACGTCTCGTACCACAAAACTGCGCCGNAACATAAACGAACCTCGGCGTCAACATCCAGATAAACACACGTCTCGTACCACAAAACTGCGCCGGAGGAACTAAAACTTGTCGACGTTGCCTGATCCACAGAAACGAACTAATCTAATTAATGCTGACGCTTCCCCAAAAAACCAAAGTTCGAAATGAAACTGTAACCGGACTACTGATAAAACTTAAAAAGCAGACGTCCTCCCGATAACCTACAATAGCACACGTCTGCCGGATAAACTAACACAGAAAACTTCAAACCCGATAAAAATATTAATAAGCTTTCCAAAGCTTCATACACACAAAAGAATTTTACACCTATGTCCCGAAAAATTAAGAATATTGCGTCATTACAAACTCCACTACTTATTGAGTTGTTTGAAAGGAGAACCACAGGACCTGGTAAGCAACATCCCAGTTATTGATGAAAATTATAATTTAGTATGGGATTTATTGGAGAAAAGGTAAAAAAAAGTGTACGGCTTACAGATGACGTGCCACAAGCGACGTCATTCACTCATCTAACCCGCTGCCCCCTCCTAAGAAGAGCTATTACGCCGTACACGCCACAGGACGCCTTCTAAGTCAGGGTGGTTTGCCCGGCTGGTGCCGCCTGCTGCGATGCAACCTGTTTAGCATCACATCGCAGCTCTCCCTCCAGCGCATGAGGGGAAGTCTCCGCCAGTCTCAGTTACTCTCTTCTCTCCTTCGCATCTCTCTCCCTCCACACCCTGGAACCCCCACGCTGGCCCTCTGAACTGAGTATAAATAGGATCAGCAGTCCTCAGTTCAAGGCTGTGTGGTAGCTTTCTTTGCCTTACACCAATGGACTCAACCAGTTTNTCTCCAGCAAAGGGGAAAATGGACTCAACCAGTGTCTGACACGTGCATCAGCCAGTTAGTGCTGCTGGAAGACTCCATGTGGCCACCACTAAAGTGGAAGACTGCCAGTGTCAACTGTCCATCCAGGCCAAGATCGTATAGTTTGTGTGGTAATATTAAGAACAGCACAGGAGGAGTTTGTACGACCTGTCAAAAAGATTTGTCCACTTCCTGTGGATTAACATCACTGTATGATATTAGACCTACTCATTCAATGTTTAAATTGTATAGTTTTCTTGTGAACTTGAAAATAATCATTTTCGGTNGTATGATATTAGACCTACTCATTCAATGTTTAAATTGTATAGTTTTCTTGTGAACTTGAAAATAATCATTTTCGGTGGTCTGCATGTTCATGATGTATATAGTGCATAATACTATTTATGTGCGTGACTTAATTTGTTTGGTTGACTCAGTGCGAACTATCATGGCAGCGGGTGATGGTTTCTGTTCGTTCGTGTTCAACACTTATGAATCCTTTCTGTAATTGTTTTAAAACTGAAATGAAGTAATATATCTAAATTTTTTGTACTGATTTTATTTTATTAATTAAAAATTGTTTCCTAAAATTATGATGAAAGTGTCCTCNTATATCTAAATTTTTTGTACTGATTTTATTTTATTAATTAAAAATTGTTTCCTAAAATTATGATGAAAGTGTCCTCCCCATGCCATGAATTAAAAGTCGAGACCTGTATCAGCACAATCGAGAAGTGACACCAACCTCTCCAACGAAAGTCTAGATCTCCTCCAGGCATTGAACAGGCATGCACTACATGCTGAAGCAGAAGTGGCACACTCACCTTGGGAAGGTCCACCTCGTCTGTCATGCGCTCCAGCTCGGTCTCGTCTTGGTCGTCTGTCCCGACCCGCGGCACCTTGGGCAGACCATGGCGGCCCCGACAGTGGTACAGACCGTGTGTCAGCAGGCACGACACGGCATCCGGCTCCAACGTCATGATGCTTGCTGCAAGACAATTACAGACATACGTAGATATAGTTTTCCAAGCTGGGCCCATGTCTGTTTTAAGGGACCACAAATCTCTTTAATACAAACATCAATGGAACCCGAAATTTTGCAGTTTGTAATAATAAGGTTCGTATTAACTGGTGTTTGTGATTCCATAAATAGATACTTGCGTATGGGTTGCACATTTTATGCCAATCAAAGTGTCGAAAAACGGGGTGCAACTCTTATACATGTTTCTCACTTCAACTGTTGAAATTAAATTTTTTTTTTTATATGGTGTTGGTATTTTATAAAAATAAATAAATATAAATACAAATAAAACATTGTCAGGAATTATTTACATTACATAAACTGTCTGGCACAAGTAACACGAACAAGTGTCTTGCGCGATAGCAACTGCAGTGATCCACGGCCACGTCTCTTGAACTGCTGCCTGTAACCTGAGCTTCAGCTAAAGAGGTCAAATATCTAAAAATAAACCACGTAACTGCTTTCATTAATCTGCAAAAAAAAATTCAAATTAGCTGGAAATGCAGATTTGCGACCCACATGAAAGGGTGGCCCTTATAAAGAAAAAAAGCAGATATTTAGGTTGAAAAATATAGGTGCGACCTTAGCATGAGGGCAAACCTTCTGCGAGTAATACAGCAGTTATAAAGAATTTCAAAAAAATTAAAATACAGACTTTNCAGTTATAAAGAATTTCAAAAAATATAAATACAGACTTTGTGATTTGGCATATTGAAAAGTAAGAAAATTCCTATCTCCAGCACGACATCTTTTTACCAAAGGACTTGACATTAAACCGTAATACAAATTAAAAATATATATTTTTTAAGCATACAAATTAACATTGAATTCTCTATCAGACTTCTGGGGAAAAGAAGAAAACTTTGTATTAAGAAGAATTTTGTGTTAAAGGGCTTTCTATTAATGAGGCTTCACTGTATATCAATGTAGGCTTCTGGATTGGTGTCACATCTTCCTTTTGTGTATACAAGGCAAGTAAAAGTCTTTGACCTGTGTGTAGAAAACAATTAATATACTGACAANTGTTTACATTCCTTTGACCTGTGTGTAGAAAACAATTAATATACTGACAAGACTGAGCGCAGTCAAATGCGAGGGGAGAATCCAAAGACAACCAAATATGCAAGAAAGTACATTCCTGTAGAAACTATTAATGCAGGAAATATTAACACATGTCTTATGGAGGAATTGGCGGGACTGTAACATTTGTACATTTTATCTGGGAAAAATTTGTTATGTGGGAACGTCTTAAACTAGCTTTACGGTATGTCTATATATATAAACACAGAGTGACAGAGAGAAAGAGAGTGAGGGAAAGAAAAAGATAAAGATAAAGAGAGAGGGATGAAATGGGAGAGAAAAAGAGGGAGAGAACAGAGAAAGAGAGTGGGAGAGAAAGAGGGAGAAATGGAAGTAGGGGGAAAGAGATGGAAAGGAAAATAGAGAGGTAGAGGGAGAAAGAGTGGGAGAAGAAGATGGATAGAGGGTAAAGGAGAGGGAGATGAAGAAATGGAAAAATGATGAGGGAGGGGAAGAGATGGAGATACGGAGAAAGGTTGAGGGTGAGGAAGAAATGGAGTGAGGGAGAAGAAGAGATGGAGAAATGATGAGGGAGAGGAAGTGATGGATTGAGGGAGAGGGAGTGACGGAGAGGGANGGGACTGTAACATTTGTACATTTTATCTGGGAAAAATTTGTTATGTGGGAACGTCTTAAACTAGCTTTACGGTATGTCTATATATATAAACACAGAGTGACAGAGAGAAAGAGAGTGAGGGAAAGAAAAAGATAAAGAGAGAGGGATGAAATGGGAGAGAAAAAGAGGGAGAGAAGAACAGAGAAAGAGAGTGGGAGAGAAAGAGGGAGAAATGGAAGTAGGGGGAAAGAGATTGAAAGGAAAATAGAGAGGTAGAGGGAGAAAGAGTGGGAGAAGGAGATGGATAGAGGGTGAAGGAGAGGGAGATGAAGAAATGGAAAAATGTTGAGGGAGGGGAAGAGATGGAGATACGGAGAAAGGTTGAGGGTGAGGAAGAAATGGAGTGAGGGAGAAAGGATGAGGGAGAAGAAGAGATGGAGAAATGATGAGGGAGAGGAAGTGATGGATTGAGGGAGAGGGAGTGACGGAGAGGGAGTGAGAGAGAGGGTGTGAAAGAGAGGGAGTGATGGATTGAGGGAGAGGGAGTGACGGAGAGGGAGTGAGAGAGAGGGAGTGAGAGAGAGGGTGTGAAAGAGAGGGAGTGAGAGAAAGGTAGAGGGGGGTGAGAGGGTGTGAAAGAGAGAGGGGATGAGAGAGGGAGAGAGAGCAAGAGGGAGAAAGGGTGAGGGTGAGAGAAATTATAATGGAGGGAGGGAGAAGGAAAGAAAATATATGGATTGATATGGGGAGAGGGAGAGATAAAAGGAGATTAATCTATAAAATGAGGGGGAGAGAGGTAGACAGGAAAAAAGGGCAAGGGAGAAAAAGAAAAAAATAGGACTGAGGGGGAGATAGAGAGGGAGGGACAGGATGACCATGTGGGGGAGGTAGAGAGGAAGAAAGGGAGAGAGAAGAGAGGAAAGTGAGATACAAAGAGAGCCAGAGAGGAATATATCAGGTAAACATAGGGAGAGTGGAAGAGAGGGAGCAGGAGAGAGGGTCAGTGTGAGTGATAGAAAGAAAGAGAGGGGGAGAGNAAACATAGGGAGAGTGGAAGAGAGGGAGCAGGAGAGAGGGTCAGTGTGAGTGATAGAAAGAAAGAGAGGGGGAGATGGAAGGGGATGAGGTGGAAAGGGGGAGACTGGGAAGAGGAGGGAGATATAAAGGGGTGGAGATGGAAAGGGAGGGAGCGGTAGGTAAAGTAAGAGAGAGTGAGTGAGAGGGAAAGAAAGAAGAGGGGGGACGGAGTGGGTTGGAAAGAAAGGGATGGAGAGGGAAAGAAAGGAGACGAAGGGGGAAAGAAATAAAAAAAAGAGAGGAAGATGGAGTGGCAGAGGGAGGGAGAATGATTAAGGTTGAGGNAAACATAGGGAGAGTGGAAGAGAGGGAGCAGGAGAGAGGGTCAGTGTGAGTGATAGAAAGAAAGAGAGGGGGAGAGGGAAGGGGGTGAGGTGGAAAGGGGGAGACTTGGAAGAGGAGGGAGATATAAAGGGGTGGAGATGGAAAGGGAGGGAGCGGTAGGTAAAGTAAGAGAGAGTGAGTGAGAGGGAAAGAAAGAAGAGAGGGGACGGAGTGGGTTGGAAAGAAAGGGATGGAGAGGGAAAGAAAGTAGACGAAGGGGGAAAGAAATAAAAAAAAGAGAGGAAGATGGAGTGGCAGAGGGAGGGAGAATGATTAAGGTTGAGGGGATAAAGAGGGATAGAAAGGGAGGGGATGGACAGGGTAAGAGAGGAAAAGGAATAAGGGGTGAACAGGGAAGGAGGGAGAAGGAATTATAGAAGGTTGTATAGGGGAGGAAGAGGGAGGGAGAGACTAAGGGTGGTAATGGAGGGTAAAAGAGTGTCTCATTAAATTGTCAGGGGGGGTAAATGAGGGAGATTGAGAGGGGGAAAGGAAGAGGGTGATGGAGAGAGGGAGAGAGATCAAGGGGAAAGATGGATAGGGAGAGAGAAGGAACATAGGTAGAGGGAAAGAGATGGCAAGGTAGGGAGAGAGAGTAGAGAGTAAAAGTGATGAAGAAGGGGGACGGGAGATGATACAGGGGGAAAAAGGAAGGGTTTGGAAGAGAGTGGGAGAGGGAAAGACAGAGAGAGTGTGTCTGTAAACATGGAAAGTTTAGCCACTTTCCCTAGATGTCTTTAGAGTTCGGCATCAGGGAAATAATAGCTCTGTTTCCACCATTTGCAGGCAGTAAGTGGGAAATTTTTTGTCCCAAGCAGTCAACTGCCCTGCTCTCATTCTGTGAACAGGTTGACGTGTGACGCGTCTATTTACAATTTTTTTTTTTTTGCTGCAACTACGTATCATTAAGTGTGCACCACGTGCCCTACAAGTGATACAACCCTGAATGGCAGCTACCCAAGCCACATTCCGTCTCCTATAATAAGGTGGATGCCTGGAGACCTGAGTGCACCCGAAGGAAGAATATATTAAATCGCCCCTGCCTTAAATAAATTAAATAAAACCCTGTGAGATGGGAAAACACCAGTAAACCATGCCAGCTAAGTTGCGCTTAAGCTCATGCAGCCGATAACACCCCCACAACAGGAAGACCTACTTCCAGCCGCCCCCGAGAGATGGCAGCAAGTACAGCTCCGCCTACGAAGGAGGAGCCATCCCCGCCAAAGCTACCTGAAGGCCGAAGACATATGAGACACCCCCAGCGCAGGAGAATTTATGTCCCTGCAACGCCGCGCAGAACAGCAGTTGGATACCAGCAGTTCACCTTGGCACACGTCATGCTAAGACTCTCTGCTCTGTCTGCTTTCTTCCGCTCTCCTAATGAGAGACCACCAGTTGACCATCAGCTAACAACACTGGACCTCTTCAAGCATGCGCTGCAGCCTCAGAAGAGTCGTTGATCCCACCCCTTTATACTTGACACTTGCTGTCAAACTCACACGTCATTACCCACTTTCAGGACACCACCAACTTCAGTTAGGGTTTAGTTGTTATGACTGCTACCTAATTTGTTGCTCTGTGCTCTTCTAGCTAGTCCTTCAGGATAGGCTCTTTAAGCCAACAGGCCCTTTCCCCTGTCTTTGCTTACCTCCCGTGAGTTAATCACTGCCTTGGTTACAGTAAGAAAGAACGGGCCACCGTGTTCTATTCGGGATAGAATAAAACATGTATCCAGATTAACTGCCATCTGCTCTTTCTTGTGTGAATTGTGCATAGTAATCCCTGGTCAGCTTCACCCTGCAAAGGAGAGGCNCTTTAAGCCAACAGGCCCTTTCCCCTGTCTTTGCTTACCTCCCGTGAGTTAATCACTGCCTTGGTTACAGTAAGAGAGAACGGGCCACCGTGTTCTATTCGGGATAGAATAAAACATGTATCCAGTTTAACTGCCATCTGCTCTTTCTTGTGTGAATTGTGCATAGTAATCCCTGGTCAGCTTCACCCTGCAAAGGAGAGGCAGGGAACCGCAGATTTGATAATAGGTTTCGCCGAACTTAGTGTAGGACTGCGGCTTGTCCTCTAAAAAGGACTTGACGTAAGTCATCAAAACACAACCCATTAGACAGCCACCCATACTGTGGACCAGGCACGTAAAAGTACCTGGTGCACATGTACGGTAGAGCCACGACCACTAGCAAGAGACACGACGAAGAGGCTAGATTCCCCTTGTCAAATAACCCACTACCTCTAGTGCGTATAAACTTGCTGGAGAGAGTGCCAAGTATGGCAAGGAAGGATTTACTCCTTCTAGGATACACTCTAGGTAGGGTTATCGTTGCCTGCCACCCTGTTGCAAAAGTGAAGAGTAGCACATCATCCATGGTAAATGGTGTTTAACCACAGGGAAGGGGGGGTCGTAAGTGGAGTGAAAGGAAGGCAGTAGCTATCCTAGCTGGCAAGCAAGCACTGCTTAAACAACCTGTCCCAGATTTCAGCTACCTAACCCACCGGGAACGAGCTCACGCAGCCCGTTGAGGCCTCAACCTCAGTTCCCCTGGTGAAACTCCCTGGAGTTGCACACCCAGTTGACAAGTTCCTCTGCCTAGGTCTACCTCTGTAACTATGCGTTGAGCCAGCTGTGACGACGTCGGACCAGCACCAGCAGGCCGGAGACCCGCTAGCTGCAGCCAAACCAGCCTCTCGTCCAAGCCATCCAGCAGACACAGTCGCCACCAACCAGCCCGGTCAGGAGACCCGACNAGCAAAAACATACTAACGAAACTAGACTTCATGTCAAGCCAGCGGCTACCCGCCCAACTCTACACAAAGGCACCATCAAGGCCAAGCACCAGATTTTACAGACCCCGCCACAGTAAAGTCTGTACCCCCCGCACCTGTTCGACTGGTCTAGCACAGAACTAGAAACATACATCTATTGAGATGCTGAAGCATTCCTGTCCCTTGACCGTCACGTGTCAAGGAAGAGGCTCAGATGTAATCCCACTGTGTAATAAANGATGCTGAAGCATTCCTGTCCCTTGACCGTCACGTGTCAAGGAAGAGGCTCAGATGTAATCCCACTGTGTAATAAACATCATCAATGTGCAAACAGTGAGGAAATAAGAGAAGGGAGCACAATTTTTTCACTGGGAGGGAGATAATGTGGGAATGTAGTATTAGTATTTTCTGTCTCACAAAAAGTATTGTGGCTTTGGCCTCTCCTTTATTTTAACATATTTNGATGCTGAAGCATTCCTGTCCCTTGACCGTCACGTGTCAAGGAAGAGGCTCAGATGTAATCCCACTGTGTAATAAGCATCATCAATGTGCAAACAGTGAGGAAATAAGAGAAGGGAGCACAATTTTTTCACTGGGAGGGAGATAATATGGGAATGTAGTATTAGTATTTTCTGTCTCACAAAAAGTATTGTGGCTTTGGCCTCTCCTTTATTTTAACATATTTCACTTAGCAAACAAGCTGCCTTCTAAAGGAGAGCGAGGAATGGGACTAATATGTATTATCCCATGTGTTACTCAGAAGTAATAGTATACCCGATACCGATATATTAGACTTCTACTATAATCTTATAACTTTATATGTACAGCAAAAGTCCCCATGCATTGTTTGTCCACATAAATCATTTATTTATTTAGTACCTCACCTTACAACCCATTGAGGTACATACTACATTAGCGACATACACTATTCAATGCCAAAGAACATCTCTAAATCAGAGAACTAGGCAAGGCAGTGTGTAGGTACCTCTGCCCGTGTCGTGATTGGTGGAGAAGCACTGCACAGCTCGGCACTGCTCCCCGTCAGGGCTGCAGATCAGCGTCTCCCCTTCCTTCAGGTTCTCAATGCCGGCCAGGATGTTGATGTACTTGCTGCTGGTCGCGACACTGCTCTGGCTGCTCGGCACAGGCGGAGCCCCGCACATACCCTGGATACAACACACCAGCAGATAAGAAAATGGCCCAGTCTCTGACTGTATTGCAGTTTCCACAAAGCACACAAACACATGCTAGATTAAAGTGAAAAGGTATTGTTAATATCTTTACTGATTATACAAGAACATATATTCTAACTTAAATCGAATAATTTTTCATTTCAAAAAGGTGTACATTTAAGGGAGGGGCACAGGGGACATCAAAGAAACCTAGGAGAAACTTAACTGCTTTAGTACATTTCATCAACTAACCTTCAATAAATATGTAAAATATAAACTTTTTCTCTCGAAAACTATAAAAAATTTCATAATAATATGAAAAAAAAAAAAAAAAAAAAAAAAAACACTTACCACTCGGAAAACAGGTTCTTTATTAGTCGAAATTACATAAAAAAATTGTTTGGCACCTCCTTTAATGAATTCTTAATACACCACTGATTCCAAAAGACAGTAGTACGCTGCACCATCCTTTCTGGGGTCCTGGCCCCATCTTTCCTGCTTGCCAGTAGTGCAGATAACCACATGTGCCACCAGTCTCACACCAACATTGGAAAACCTTATATCAGCAGGAACGCAAGACTACTGCAAATTGGCGCGAGATAAGCGATAACCTTAGATGTTACCACTACAAGCAATGTTAATGTTTTTGTGCAAAAATCAAGAAAATGGTTTAAAGTCTAACAACCATTCCTATTCTCATCTTTGTCAGCACTGTATATAAAAGAGGAGAGAGCAGCTCTCAGGAGCATTTATGTTCTAATAATATTGTTTTGCATAGTTGCAGTATTTCCATGTCATGTGGATTCGTGGGTTTGAGTCCCGAGGGAGGTGTGGCCTGCATCAGTGACTTTTCCTGTTTCACAATGGCCACACACGTGATTCACTGGGTGTTATGGTACTAACTTCCTCAATGGGCCTTTCTCGGTGCAATTCCCAGAGGCTCGGAGGTGATGGGTTCAATACTGGCCACGTGGTTGTTCTGACAGTAGCACAGGCAGCAGGAGTATGGGTCTTTAGAAGTTTCTTACAAAACCAAAGTTTGGTGTCTGTCACTCAGCATGTGGCATCCCAAGCAAGAGCCCTGATGTTGAAATCCCACTCTAGTGGTATTGGAAGCAGCAGCATCACTGGTACTGGCACTCTCAGAAACGTCTTCCTCAGGCATGGGTCCGGAGGCAGATTAGGGCAGATAGATGCACTGAAGAAAGTGTCCTGACTCGACGCATGACTGTGCAGCAACATGCACCCTCAGCCTAGGCTTGCTCATGAAGGCAGAATATAAGTGAGCGAACCCTAGGGAGCTCTCTGCAGCCTGACTAACATGGACACTGCTATAGCTTTAAACTTCTCCTCCTCTTCGCACTGCTTGTTGCTGGGCATGAAGTGGAAAGGGTACTATAGTATAGTGGGAGCATGTAAGCATCAATGTTTGCACAGCCACATGCATTCTTCATGTGGTGCCAGGTCTAGGTGCAAGATGTTATATACTCCCAGGTTGTTCTTCCAGTGTATCTGGACATGGAAACAAGAAGTCATGTAAAAACGAGTGCAACGAGTTCTCTTTCTCTGTGCGGTTACCCGGAGGTGAGACAAGCTGTTTTTAGACTCCATTCCCCCTCTCCAAGTGGTTCTAGTACTGGAGGAGAAAGGTTGACGAGTCATGTCTTAGTGTTGTCACTCGACTCTGGTTGCCCAGTGATTGCAATGACGCGAGTTACTCGGCCCTGATCTCCAGTGGTTCACGATGCAGACAGGTTAGTCCGTGAACTTGGATCCATGGTCTAGTCCCTGCATTACCACAGCAGAGACCAACTGAGGGACACAGCTCGCCGAGTCCAACCATGACCTCTGGTGGACTGAAGAATGGAGACGTCAGTACAAGGGTTTAGAGCTGCAGTTCAGTTCAGTTGCTATGTCCCGCCCCATTGCCAACCAAGCGTGCTCTAAGAGTGTCGGCAGAAATGGCACAATAAAAACTGATAACCTACCTGAACGGAACCTTAGGCTGTTGTCACAGATGTTTATTGTCAACAGGATATCAAACTCAAGGAGTCTTTGTCTGCACAGTGCCAGAAGTGTGCTACTTACATGTAAGCAATATAAAATCTGCAACGGAGCACACGGCTAGTTTTCATAGTGAGGGAACACCTCACTAGACACATTTGGGGAGGTAAGAAATGGTCACTGTAACATATCTTTGCAAATGGCCAGGAAATACAGGCTAGCGTGAAAAAAATGTGCAAGACTGGCAACGGTGGAAGACAGACTCAAGACAGCTACTTGCTTACTCTCTTGGCCAGGATGTAAGACTCCTGGGTGCATATCCATGACTTTTACAGTCCACCCTGGAGAAAGCAATGTAGGAGGGGAGAGAGGGGGTGGCGAGAGGTGGGTGGTAACCTGGGGCGTGGTCATGCTCTCATGTGCTTGAATGCTGTGAGTGTCTGGGGATGACAAGGGGTACGTGGCAGCCATTGAGCTGAACGTCATTGATGGATGCAAATGCATTTTGTTTTAAGTATAAATTCAGTTCATAAACAACCCTCTGGTTATGTAAAAATGTAAAAAGTACAAAAACAAGGTTCTTGTCAATTAATAACAATAAAATTAACCTAAAATTCTTAAACAGAGGTATCAAGAGCCAGTAGTTACGAGCTGCCCAAATCTCTCCTCACTCTCCTAATTAATTATGCTCTATCTTGGATACAATTAACTGACACCAAGCAAATTCAGGCGACAAGATACACTTTTGTTATCCATCAAAATTTATATGACTTATGAATGCAGCCAGTGATAGCGAGGTCCAGGACTAACCTCAAGATCAGTGTCGTCGAAGCTGGGAGGGCCTTGGCCCCCGAACCTAAGGCGGCAGGAGACAGCAAGCAGGAGTCGGGCGACCACACCGTCGGAGATGTAGTTGGGGTCAAGTCTGAGCACCTGCCTGAGGTGGTGTGCCGCCCCCGAGAAGTTCCCCCAAGAGCTGAGCACCGACGCCATCAGGAAGTGGGTGGCTGGCTGGTGCAGACACAACCATCGTCACTTGCCACAGTTCCAAAGACACAATGCTCGAGAACACTTACCTCTGCCTATGAAGTACTGAATAAAAATATTAAGAGGTCACAGGACATGCATGTCCTTGATAACTGTTACCAAATGAAGGTTTTAGTATTTCTTAACAACAAGCTATGGTAAAGAATACTATTATACTTCTGTATCAATAAGTCTTTGCTACTATACACACCTATGACATAATGTCTTGTGCAGCAATGAAAAATAAAAATTTGGAGCCACGCACTACACAGACACACTATTTGCTGACAAGGTTGGCAAAACCCATACCAAACTTCTGCTGTTTCTTTTTTTGACTGGTTACCAAAGATTTGTAGACTTAAATTAACCTGATTACCTTTAAATGATGTCCCACAAGCACTTAATGAACTGTATTACTGTGTACACACTTTTGCTAGCCTGATTGCTTCAAAACAATTCTTGAATGTTCTCATAATACTTTACACAGAATGGCTACTAAAATACAAAAACTGCTCACCTCATTCTTGAATTGCCTCAACCATGGAGCTAAAAGAAAAGGAGGGGCAATAAACTATGACACCTTAACACACACAACGTGGTGACAATGAAAGTGCACAGGTCCCGTATCCCTCTAGAGATCAGGGAAACGGGGTTTCCTTAACGAGGATTTTAAGGGGGCCGTATGGGGTGACATGGTTGCACCTTGGGGGCGTCTAGTCCTGGCTCACCATAGTGCGTAGCTGGGCACTGAGGGTTATGCTATCCCTTTTATGGCCCGTCCGGTGATTGGGCATTTAGGAATAGCTGTGAGTACACAGCTATGCACTTCCAGTGATGTTACATTAAATCTCCAGAAGATAAAACAGAAAGGAGACGATAGATTATTACTATTTAAAGGATTTAGTGGGTGTCGTGGAGGCGCAGGCACGACCATGATTGTTGTTTAAATTTACATAGCAGCGCCGGGGAGAACAGATCTGACGTGATCCGTCGAGGAAGGAATCTACTCTTTCTGGGGCCAGTGCCTCGGAGTAGACCCCTGCCAGAGTCCTATCGCTCATTCGGCACAGGAGTGTGCACTTCACGAGGGAAGGTGCTCAGGCCTATTGCAACATGGTTAGAGGACCCTCTTATCCCCCTCTGTGAGAAGTTGAGTGAGTGACGTGACCAGCTACAGACCTCAACTGCCCCTTTGGGTTCACAGCACTCCCCAAGTAGGGACTCTACGACTAACAGGTAAGCGGCGTGACCAGCTTTTAGCCCGAGAGTCGTAAACCAGAGTGGCGCTAGAAGGGCGGTAGTGTGTTGAGAAACACAACTGGCAATAGTAACGTTCTACGCTAAGTCTAACAGCTACTGCTGAAAGCAAGCGGTACGGTAAGCGTGGCGAGATAGCGTGAGTTGCAGATGATGCTCCGGTCAGAACTGCCAGTGAACTACCTCATCTGGAGGCGTGCATAAGAATAAATACCCGCGAGAGATGTGGCGAGTGAGGGGCGGCTGGCGCAAGCCGCATGGAGGGGGAAGCCTCCCCTGATGCACTGCAAGTGTGAGCGTTCGGTGCCTGCTGGCCAGGACAAGGGAAACGAGGGAGGAGGGGGGTCCACCCACTCAGACTGGAGCGCCGAGTCGTGAGGATTGCCGGCCTCTCAGGCAGCAAGGAATTGATTAGCTTGCGAATAGGAATGGCACAGAGGCGAAATGAGAGGCGGCGGTCGGCACTACAGTACACCAGGGGGAGTACCAGAGGCTGAGGCTTGGATATGCATCCAACAGCGCTCATGGCGCGTCAACTATTGCCACAATGTTACAAGATTTAGACCTGTGATTGGAGAAATGGTTGAACTGGACGTAAGTATAATGTACTTGTTTGGACTTGTGACCTTGTAAATAGGGATTGGTTAGAATTTTAGATCAGTAGTAATTTCACGCCAGAACTTTGTGTGAGGGACCTATTTTAAATTTCCCGCGATCCTGACTTGGTGCGCATTCGTCAATTGTCAATACTGTCTCAAGGGTTGGCAGTCCTGAGCTACAGCAAGAAGAGGGCATTTTTTCGGGTTGGACATCATGGCGGTAAGTTGAGTCGTTTGCAGCTGCCGTCTGTCGGTCATTTTCTCCCTGAAATTCGTGTACAGTACACTAGTGGCAATTTAAATTTGGTAGCGTTAAATTCGCCACAACAGTACTGGAGTATTCAACTATTTCATGCTATGGCAGTTACAAAGAAAATACACATTTGAGAATTGTGAAAACTTAACTCGCACAGCTTGACATTCTGACATCTAGTTTAAGTGACAGAATGACAAATCCACTTGAGAACTATATAGTAAGTCACTTAAAGAACTTAAGTGTGTACTCCAATATTTCATCCATCTTCAAACTCATTTGATTCACTTTCGTCTGCAACCATCTGTTCCTTTATCCATGAGAGCGCCTTGCATCGAGTACGAAATATAATGTTAGCATTATGTGGTACCTGTTTACAAACAAAAAAACTTCTGGGATATGGTGGTATTCTTAATATGTGACTTGTACTATTGTTATGCTTAGACACGTGTTAACTGCTTTGTTTTCCACAACAGGGCAGTAGTGTCGCAAGATGGCGTGAATGGATGATGAGCACGACTGCTTGTCCTAAACAGTACCACTACAACTTTATCTAACAACTAAAATACCAATAAATAACAAAAGCACACTTTGTTAGCAATCAATGTAAGGAATAAAATGGTTAGAAATTTTTTACTCTTCTGTTAACGTACTGTACAGTGTACCGTGTGTTGTATACATGAGTATAATGTTCATAACAGAATACATGCAACAAGATGATATGGTAACAGGTTTGTAATTATAATGTATAATGAGTTTTAGAATTGGTGCACCACTGAATGGAAGTCATAGCTTGCCCAAGTCTTTTTAAGAAATGGTTTAAAAAATGGAGATTCTGAATTGAAATCCCAAGTACACCATAAACGCACGTGCTGTTATTTTTGTGGATATACTAAACTCAAGGGACCACAAAAAAATGTTGCACAGTGCTGGGAAATTTATGCTTTATATTAATTGAATGGAACTAAATAAAACCGGTGTAAAATAGGCAAAGTGTAAAGTCAGGGGCTTTATGGTATTTAGGTTTAAACATTTCCTCCCTTCATGAGATGAAGGTGAAATGCAGAGAAGCAAGGTGGACGTGAAACACGAGTGAGGAGGGGGGCAGACCTCAAGGGAGCTGANGATGAAGGTGAAATGCAGAGAAGCAAGGTGGACGTGAAACACGAGTGAGGAGGGATGCAGACCTCAAGGGAGCTGACAGACAGCGCCTCCTGCACCAGGGTGGCAGCCTCGTCCAGGCGGCCCAGCCGGGCCAGCAGGGAGCCGAGGGACACCAGCGGCACGTCGCGGTACTCCCCGGGTACCGAGCTCAGAGCCGCTTCCAGGCAGCCAATGGCATGGTGGGGGTTGCCCCTCGCACGCCAGTAGAGAGATGCCAGCGTCTGCAGCATCCAGCCAGGTCCCACCTCCTGCAAGCAACCAACTCCCTGACAGCCAGTCTGGGCCCACGTACTTCAACCTTATATGTAATAAGATACATAAACAGAGTAACAATGTTGTCACCACACATGCAGTCAGGCCCTTGGGCAGATTTAGGGTCGAGCACCCAAAGTAACACTGTATGAAAAATTAGTTTTTTTGGTTTGTGTCCTATATGATAATCAATGAATTGCAACTGCAAGGAAAATTTGCTTTGAATATATTATGAAATGACAAAACATTATCAGTAATTCACTACACAAAGCAGGACTTGGCCATCACTTATCAAATCAGATACATGTCGGCTCAGTGGCTGCTTAATCACTAAACCTCACTGCTGACATGCACATGGTTAATTCAAACGCTTTTAAAGATTTTTAAATTTCTGGATGGGTGAATCCATGACAATAGCAGGACAGACATGATTGTATTGATGGGTTTACAGGGGTGCTCCCTTACTTTCCTCCAAAATTCTTATTCTGCTGCAGCTTGTCTTACTCTGCAAAATGTCCAGCCTAATAGAAAACAGATTTGTTCCCAAGTAAAATAGCAAGCTCCACTTAGCACCACAAGCTGGGTGAGCCAACTGAAGGCCATCTAAAACAAACTTTAAATGCATTTATGCCTACCTACTCACCAGGCTGAACCAAGGTGCCAAATACATGTACCGGACGCTGTAAACTACCCAAAAACAAATTCGAAACAGCAGTTTCATACATGAAATACCACTTGGTCAGGGGACTGACCACAATAAACATATCACACTAGACAAACGTGATTAACACATTATTAATCACCTCTCACAATAATATCAATTTACTACTTAGTTTTATTATATTTTGATCACCATCATCAAGTGCTTAATGTAATTTATGGTCATCATTGTTGTGTTTGCCACTGACAGTATGATGCTCTACCAACAGTAATTCCTAATTATTTTCTACATGCTTGGGAAGACCGACATTCAAAAGTTAGTTTTGGGACAGACTGCGAGACAAATCTTACAAAAATAAAGAAAACTTTTGACAGCTCTGGCATATACCACTAAATTGATCTAGCGTATTATGTCGAAGCTCTTCTAAACACACTAAGTTATTCTTCATAAGCTTTGAATAAGCGGGAATCTGGTGTAAGCAACTCCACTGAAGTTCACTGTAGATTTCTCACCATAAAAATGATATGGTCATTCCCCTTTACAGCCCAAGATGACTTATGTTAAACTGATTTTTTTTCATTTAAAAATAGGGGCCACAATGGCGACAGCTGACACACTGATCTCTCGGTAAAGTGATATAGNCTGATTTTTTTTCATTTAAAAATAGGGGCCACAATGGCGACAGCTGACACACTGATCTCTCGGTAAAGTGATATAGGTTCAAAACTTGGCATGGTCAAACACAAATTTTCGCACTTGGGAAATGTGGCAGCTGGTGGTTTTTCAAGATGGTCCTATTTCTCCACCAGTGAATTCCACTAGCGCTCCACGTAGGGTCTCATTTTCTGTCACACTTCAGGGATAATGGACACGCAGGTTCCATCTGGAAAGTCCATACATGTTGCGACTGTTTGACCAAGGCAAGTGTGCATCCAGAAGATATGCAAATTACACACAGCCACGCCATCCTCTTCTTTCCCTCTTTGTCCCTTCCCCTTTGGAAAGGATGAAACTGCTTGGCTGTAGGTGGCCATTGTAGGCATAACCTTAAATTCCTAGCACAGTGGTAAATTTCCCATGTAGTTTGTGGCTGATTCTAGTTAGGAGTTAACCATCCCCTCTTAACAGCTATGCTCAGATTACAGTCCCACCACTCTTTCACCCAATGCAAATATATTTAGACCTTTCACTCATTCACTACAAGTTCATGTGTCTCGTGGACGAACAGATGAGAAGTCACTTTTCCTGCCATAATTTTTTTTTAAATGACGCAGGGTTGAAAATTTCATTTTTACACAAATGGCGATACCAGCAAAGCCAGATAAATGTCGTGCAGCACGACGACATGGCACAGAACCATGCAGTTAACAAGGCACGTACCTTGTTGATGGCAGTCAGGATACGCTGGCCAATCTCGGTGTCCTCGTTGCGACCTTCATTGACGTACTTGAGAAGGTGGGCTCGCAGGTGGGGCTCGGCGGGATGCTCCGGGTTGCGTGGGGCGGGCAGCTGAGGTCGGCCACACAGAGGCGGCGACCATGGTAGCTTGTGCACTGCCCCGAAGGGAAGTCCCAGGAGTTCTCCAAGGTACAGACGCACCCTGCGACACACCAGGCCGTCCCAACTCTCTCGTGGCCATGTTATCTGCTCTCTCGTAAATTAAAACATATGTATTAAAATATTGCAACTAGGTTCGATGCTGTGGAAAATTTGAGTCCTACATTTTTTTAAGGTAATCTTTTGTAACTTAAACTTTCTTGACAGCTCTGAATGCCACTTCACCAGTCATATTCACCTTCTTCTATATATCGGCTCAACATCAATTTTAACTGAATATTTCTGCTTTACTTCACTTCATGTAGTCAATTATACAATAATTTAAAAAATCATAAAAATTAAAACTAAAGCAAACAGAATAAGTCTCAGCACTGTTGGCATCCTAAAAGTACATATTGCAGCTTTCTTTGGCTGGATCATGGACAAAAAATATCATGTGGACATGCCTGTCAGCTCAGTTTTAGCATGACTACCTCACAAATGAAACATCTGACCAGCATTCTGTCTGCTCACAGAATATTATGCCTGCCATGCTTGTCTTATGCATCAACTAATTGTTCAGGCATTTGTCATACTTACAACATGGGATTGTTAGTAATCACAAAATAAATGCTATGAAATGTTAGAACTTACATTTTCTTGCAATAACTGCTAAATATAACATTTTGATGAGATACCTGCTTTTTGCGCTACATAAACTCGTGCTAATTCCGCAAATTGTTTCTACGCTACTTACCGGTCGTACGTGGTTCGTCAAGTAACCAATAAATTTTTTAGCGTTTTAACTTAAAATCTTTTATTTACTACCACCTCATCATTTTATTACTTGTTTTATAAAGTACGAAATTGTGACTAGAGATACAAAAATACTCCTGTTTGCAAATACGCAGTGTGCACAGAACACAACAGCGTAGTCCTGTCTGTGAACATTTCCAGTAGCATCGAATGAGCTCAGAGCAAGTGTGTTTCTCACTCGGAACATACGGCGCAGGTAGCACTTATTTTCTTATGCTCAAGTTTTAGTGTATGTTAATANAGTGTGTTTCTCACTCGGAACATACGGCGCAGGTAGCACTTATTTTCTTATGCTCAAGTTTTAGTGTATGTTAATAATCTGGCAGTAAACACATTTTATTATTTAGGTAGGTTTTTAAGCAGTTTTGAATATTAAATTAAGTTTTAAAGCTACATTAATGCTAAATGTAATAAAATTATAAATATGTAATATATGAATGCTTCAAAATGTAATACTTTAGATACAAAATGCTAAATTTGGAGATTTTAAAAGCTATATATTCCCATCTCTACTCATACTGCAACGCCGCCATCTCACACTTTCCTCACAAGGAGAAGCTGTCTCCGGATATTTAGATGGGGCCCCGTCGTGGTTCCGTCCGATATGCCTTACAAGTTAATTCGATTTTTATACTTGCACAACCATCTTTCAACAAGCAGTAAATACAAACACTGTTCATATTCCCGCAGTTCACTGAATCTTAAGGTGCAGTTTGTAATGCATTTAGTGTTGCGAGTGTCGCAGATGTGCAGTGGCCACACTACTTGCGTCCCACCACTGCAAATTGAGTTCAATTCCATACAGTGTTGCCCTGGGATTTTGAATNCAGTGGCCACACTACTTGCGTCCCACCACTGCAAATTGAGTTCAATTCCATACAGTGTTGCCCTGGGATTTTGAATGTGGGAAATAAGGCACCCAATGCAGGTTCTCTCTGGGTTTTCACATTGCCCTCACCATTATATTGTCACTCATTCATCTCCATCTCATTCTACTCTATCAATGCTAAAGAAATGAGCTGGCAAGTGCTGCAAAATGTGGACAAGCTAACTAGAAAATCATCAGTTGCCAGACAAATAAAGCAAGGCCCTTGTTGTGATGGGGAGAACCTCACTACTTCTGCCAACCACACCTTGAAATTTATCCATGCAGAATATAAAACACATGGAAAACCTAACGAGTTGATTGTATAACTTCACAGTACGCCAACATGACCTGTTACCCACAGGAAGATGATTCAGGTGCCCTTCTTTCAAGCTCTCAGAGTTTACTTGTTATTACATCAAAAACCAGATTTTAACACTGTGCAGGCATTAATTAAATTGGAGCATACTATATGTGCAAGAAACCATTACTGATAGAGTACAGTTTTAGAAACATTACACAATTCATTTGTTAAATGGCTAAAGAAGCAATCCAGACTAACACCTCTTCAACATCTAAGTGCTGCAAAAATCTCCCTTTGTGCAACATACAAAAGTAAAAATTTCACACCACCAAAACATTTTCATATATAAAGTAATTTAAGTTTCTTGACGATGCTTTAGTCAATTTTCACACTGGCATTAAAACTGTTACAGCTGCCATCGTGCAAATGCCTTTGTCCGAGTTTCATATGCTCCTTACTAAAGAAATTGTCTCTGAAATGAACTGCACTGCTTGAATATAATTTCAAAACACATGCACACAATATGTCGGCAAAAATATTTGTACATAATTTCGTGTTGTATTCTATGAATTTAAAAAGGAAACAAATACAATTAAAAAAATGGAAAAGTGAAAGGTTTGAAAATGCAAATGATTACCAGTCAAAAGGAAAAAAATTCATCACCCAGAACCGAAGGTCCATCTTTGGTTTACCGCACGAGAAAACAGAATAAAATTAGAGAGAATTGTTCAAATTATAAGCAATATAGATGAATGATTGCAAAGTAAATTTGCATTTTCAGTAGCAGGTGAAATGTGTGAAGAAATTTAGATGTAAAGAAATAACTCCTATCAAATTTCTGCACCACTTCAATCTGTACGTGAGAGTTTTATTTGTCACTGAAATATGCTTTCATGTCTAATCTACACCAAGTGTGTCACTTTTGTAATGCTGTATTTATGTGAATATAGACATCACATTATTTGGTCCGCAAAAATAGTAAATAAAATATCTTGATTATATATAGACTGTACAGATTGCTGAAAGCTCAAATAGCATGTAATAACCAATATTTTGGTTACCAAGCACTCGTGGNTCAAGTGTGTCACTTTTGTAATGCTGTATTTATGTGAATATAGACATCACATTATTTGGTCCGCAAAAATAGTAAATAAAATATCTTGATTATATATATAGACTGTACAGATTGCTGAAAGCTCAAATAGCATGTAATAACCAATATTTTGGTTACCAAGCACTCGTGGACTTGTTTAATATCGCATGCAGGTATAGCGTGAGGCAGTGCGACACGCAGCTTACAGATATAACACACACATTTATTAGCTGCTTAAGTTAGGGAAGCACAGACAAATACTTCTGGCATCTGGCAAGGACAAAGTTCCACAGACACTGCTGCTAGAAATATGTTTTCACAACAACCCAAAAATTTACGCAAGTCTGGAGTGGAGTGAAGAGGTTCAGGTGGTTCTCAACAATGAGGTCTTCGCAATGAAAGGACAGGGGAAACGGGGCATCCCCGAGAAGACCTGCCGACCAGTGGCATTGCCCGGCACAATCCCAGTGTGCAAAAATCCAGGAGAAAACCCAGTCAGGAATGTACCCTGGTTTGCCCTGATGGGAGAATAGAACTCTCTTTTCTACTTTACTTTTCGACACCACGTATCATCATCCTTACATCCATCAATTTGCATGTTAAATATTACAAAAAACACTGTGGATAGTATCTTCTCGTATGGTAATGTCTTCGTGGAATGTTGGACATCGCCCTAAGGAAGCTAACTAACAGTCGCTATAGTTTTTTTACGGTATGGTGCAGGGAAATGAGTGGGGCATGTGTGGTCTCTTTCACTCAAATGTGCAAATTTGTGTAATTGGTACTACTGGCAATTTGCATGTTCTTGGTCATGAAGAACTTTTGTATAGTGCATAGTTGTCAATAAAGTTTGTTTGGTCAAAATTGGTCAAGTGGTAAGTATACATAACCTCAACGGTGGCACAAGCTACACTTGTATTACTGTAGCTGGCTGCGTTTAGATAGGTTACAATATCCGCTTCAAAATTTTCTTAGTGCGTAATTTTGAGATCAGGATGGTGGTGTGCGACACCTGCAACATGAAGAGAGGAAGAAGGACCAGGGGACAAGGTAACCTCCAGAAAAACAATGTTGGAGCCCCATTCGAGAGGATGGCAATAGATATTCTGGGGCCCAGGCCTGTCGCAGAGAGAGGTAATCGGTATCTACTGGTGACCCAAGATTACTTTACTAAGTGGCATGAGGTTATTCCCCTCTCAAACCAAGAAGCATGTACTGTGGCAGAAGCACTCGTAGATCACGTCTTCTCAAAGTTTAGGGTGCCACTAGAACTGCATTCCAATCAGGGAAGAAACTTTTAAGCTGCTGTGTTCTAGGATGTAACAAAGATCCTGGGAATGAAAAAGACAAGAACTACAGCCTTGCACCCTCAGTCGGACGGAATGGTTGAGAGGCTTAACCGCACTCTTGAGCAGTACCTATCGAGTTTTGTGGTAGACAAATAAAAGCACTGGGTTTCAAAGATGTCATCGTTTCTCCCTGCATACTGCTAGGCAGTTCTCGAGTCTACAAGGGTAACTCCATCAAGGATGCTGTAGAGAAGAGAGCTTCACCTCCCTAGTCACCTGCTGTTTGGCCGACAGACAGAAGAGGAAGATGTTGCCCCTGATTATGCCAGCAAAATATGTCGCAGACTAGTTGGCATTCATGATGTTGCTCAACAGCATCTAAGAAAAAATAGCGACAGGCTGAAGTCACGGTATGACAGGAGAATGTCGGGCGAGGTATTTCAAGGACAACTGGAGTGGCTGTGCAACCCACAGAGACGAAAAGGGTACTGCCCGAAGATACAGAAATGTTGGGAAGGTCCCTGCAGGATTCTGAAATCAATGATGTGGTCTATTGGATGTCATCAAGCAGGGTTGCCACTCCATTAGCATATTAAGATTCAAGATTTGTTTTTGTCCAGGTTTTCATATTTTCAGTTTTAATTTGCAAAATACATACTTTAAGCCTTAGTTTTAGTGTGTAATCAAATTGCATAAATTTTTAAATAACTTAATTTCCACAAAGCAGAAAGAAACATGAAACACTGCATTCATGAAAAATAAAATTACACAAGTTTACTTTTTATTTTATAAGCCTCTGAACCTGCAACTTTGGAGCACATGTGTGAACAAAGTCCATTGTTTAAAGGCTTATAGCAAAAAATTGGGAATGGGTCGTCCAAACCATTTAATATCACTTTACACTACTCTGTCTTGCGAATAAAGTGTGGTAGGTCATATTAACATACAAGATTAGTTTTTATTTTGAGGCAGTGTTGCATGTTGCTGGTCTGCCCCATCCTGCTCGAGCGGGCGAGGTGGTGTGTCAAGGGCAGAGTAATAACCCAAGAAGAGCACAGAGATTTACAATGGAGTGGCACTGCTGCAATAAGCCTATTGGGACTTTTACTGCTTTCTATCATTGAGGGGATTAAACGTATGGGGTTATCATTGTAAGAATGTTCTAGTCAATGCCCCTGCCTCTCTCAGCATGATTTAGGGTGTGGGGAACCATCTGAATCAGGCCAGCGAGATTATTTAAGATGCAACGGGCCTCCAAGCCAACAGCTTACAGTTTGGAACATTGTACGGCCGTAAGGAGTGCAAAGACAGCCAAGCAATGAGCCAGCAAAGAGAGAAACTGAAGGGCGGGACTATTGAACAGGATGCGTAACAAACACTTGGAATGATGGCACTAGACAGATTGAATATGTGTAAAAACAAGTATGAATTAAGTGACAGTAAACAATATAGAGACAGTGATAAAGACTTCAATTATAATTCTGAAGGACATTACATATTGTGCTCACTGAGAATAACAAGAGTAAGAGTGGAGATAGGTAGTTTAAATGTTGAAGTGTGACTTGTACTGACATAATTACTAAATACAACTCCGCCTCATCTTCACGTGACGTGACGTCACCTTGAGCAGGGTTTGAACCCAGGACGACTTGCTTCCATAGACAATCTGCACACCCCTAGGCAAGGGGTACCAAAGGACACGGCAGCAGAGGCCGTCTACACCAGTATGTCAGACATCATTTGACAGTTAATCACCCCACGTGCGACAAGCCAGCCACATAGCCCAGCACTGCCCCTAAACTCGTGGGAGCGCCGAAACCAGCACACAAGAAAACTGCCCTTCCAGCCTTTTGCGAGAGAATGCAGCATACTCCGTCAAGGGAGGAGCTCTAGCCTGAAGATACCTGACCAGCCGAAGGGAGTCGAAGAACCTGTAGCCAGCCGTCTGTCTGTACGAGCGCAAACTCCAAAATGCCTATTTATTCTCAGCAGTTCGCTCCACCACCTCATGTGCTGGAGCTCTCTGCCTACCGCCTTCCTCAAGACGGACCATCGCTACCTTCCAGAATTCAACTAGACCTTTGCCCAGCGATCCCCAAAGAAGTCTTCGTCTCCCCCCTTTACACTCACTACCACTTTGGTAGTGAACCCAGAGTCCCTTCTGGACAACAGTATAGATTAGTTACGGTAGTTGTTATAATAGCTACCTAGCATTTTCTGCTCTCGTTTAATTTAGTCCCAGGTCCCCTTCACCTGATTTACCGTAGCTTGCTTCCACCCGTGACGATTCATTGATAGTAAGGAGCTAGTACGGGCCATGTCTTTTCCTCTGAGAAATAAACACGTGATCTTACCTAACCCCAAGTACTTATTATAGCGGGATTGTGACCTCCATCCCAGTAGACATCAAACCTATTAAGGATAAGCAGGAGACCATGTCTTGAAAACTCTTTGCCGAAAATAGTGTAGGGCAGCAGGCTCCCTTAACCGGGCGCACGCACGTCGCAATACATACCCCTTAGACGGCCACCCATACTGTGGACCAGGTATGCAAAGGTACCTGGTGTGCACGTATGAGAGTCCCAACCACTAGTAACACACTCCACAAAGCGGCTAGACATCCAGATCAGCCAATCCAATACATCCACCGCATTGTTATCTTCGCCAGCTGGAGTGACAGGACTGATTCTGGTGGCCTGACCCCTTCTGGACCAAACAGCACGACGCGGATAGATTTTGCGATCACCCCACTGCTCCATCCACTGCATTATCTTCGCCGGTTGGGGCAATAGGACTGATTCTGGGAGGCCTAGCCCCGACTGGCTGCACTCTCAGCTAGGGAACTCGTCGCCTGCTCTTCCTTAGTGTGGTAGATCGTAGTACCTCCCCGTATGCCCTTCACCCATAACAGTGGTGCAAGGGAGAGCTATGAGGGCAGCTGCCGCCTCTGAACCTAGCCAATTGTTCTGCAACCCAGTGCCATCTGCTTCCAGTGGTCCCTCTCCATGGGACAGAGCTCGCGCCACCTGACAACTGGAGAAGCCTCAGCTCTCAGTTCCAGCCAACCCACAAGATTGCCGGCGAGCCGCACCCGCTCGTGGTGCGCATACGACTGGGACTTCCAGTATCACCGGGCATCGCCAGCCCATACTTCAGGCCTACAAGAACCAGCAGTCCACCGCGGGAGCCTACCAGCCCCAGGCCCACCAGCAGCCGTACCGCCATTGCCCCAGGAAAGGGCACTAGTTCCAGCCAGCAGCAGCGGCTGAGCCAGGGTCTACACCAACTGTACAGAGAGCCGCTAACCCCACAACTGACTTTTTACTGTGCCGTACGGCCACGTGCCTCAACTATACCGCAGCCTGGGACCAATCAGCGGCCAATAAACCAAACTTCATCACAGTAAGTTAGCCAGTGCCTCTGTCCGGCAATATAGAACCCTTGTCTGACAGTGACGTCACCATCAGTTCAACCGACGTCAAGCATCATTGTTGTCAATAATAGCAGTGCGAATAAATTAAAAAACAATCAATGTTAGTTATTTCCTTTTTATTAAATTGCATCCCTCACAAACTCTGATATGCCCCTGGGGTCTTGTAAGAGCATAAAGGAAAGGTGTCACTTTGTCGTTACAAATGTTTCTTTAACAGCATGTGTCAGTACTACAATCACTGCAACACCAAGATAAGTTTTATGTTGGATGTATTCTGTGTTTTTCAGGGTGTGTTCTATGTTGGCAAGATTTATTTAATAAGCGGTATGATTTAAGAAAAAAAAGTATCCAAAAGAAGAAACTGCTTTGCACACATTTGACTAAATAAGAACAGAACTATAGCAATATTTATAAAGCTAAATACATAATTTGGAAATGATAATTTTATATTTCACAGGTGAGAACGTGAAACATGCACACACACAGTTGCACAGGAGCAATATTCAGCAAGTGACTGCAAGCAAAATAAATAAAATAAACATTTTGTTGAACAAGGATCTAGCGAACACAATTCAGTTGTAGTACGTGAATTAGCATTTGGTTGTCATACAAAGCGTAGCTTGAGTTATAACAGTTTCGATTGCAATACCAGATTGGTTTGTCACATTTTCGGTAGTGATTCAAACACTGTACACAAATTATTGTGTAGAAGAATTTTAATTACTGCTGAAAATGTGACAAACCAATTTGGTATTAACCTTGGCCATAAACACTTTGGCTCTTGCAAGTGTGGGAGATTTTTTTTAAATATTCTGAATTCCCTACAGAAATGTACACAGTCGTTATAATAGGTGCATCAAACAAAGGGAATTGGAAAATGTTTCCACTATGTGTATAATTTTTTGACCCTGCGAAAGAATCCAGCAAATGGTAAAGTTTATTGTTATCAAAATCTCATCTGTTTATATTCTCCTTCATTGCTACTCCCCGTTCATTTTGGGTTTTTGGACACAAGACAAGCTGACGAGTCTGCAGTCTGTACATTTACAAAACTCTGGAGAACTGCTTTACACGATTTGGTACCCTGTTCAGCAGATGACAGTGTGAACTATAAAAAGAGAGAGAAATGTACATGAAGGCTTGCAAAACAAAAAGCTGGCTCCAATGCCCATGTAATTCATAACAGTAAAAAATGCTAGAAATATCATTGTTATTAATATGAAAAATGTTAAGAAAACATAAGGTTATTTTTTGTGCTGTGCTAATAGACTAGAGAAGCTAACATTTTTTTGAGTTTACAGAATTAGAGTACTGCGAATGACATTTTACAACAAGGTGGATTTCATCAGGTAAAGCAGTTGACACACTGGCAGAATTTTTAAGCAGTTTTAAATTATTTTAAAAAATGTGACAGATTTCCCTGCTGATCTGAAACATTTATTTCAAACTAAGAAATATACACTTAAAGACTATTCAACTTTATTGAGTAATGTGTCAGAAACATATACAACAATTCTCAAATCAGAAGATACTAAATTTGCAGTTACTGAAACATGAAAATATCGCTGAGCTCGGGAAAGAACTTGGTCAGAGAGCAAGTGAAATTTGTGGACATGAAAGGAAAATCATTTATTATCCAAATAACAAGAAAAATAATGGAAAACAACTTTTTCCATACCAGTCTAATTTATATACAAATCCTTTGGTTTCACTGGTAACAATTTCAAATAATTACATGTCAATTTTACACACACTTTTCCTGAGTTTTCAGTTTTAAAGAAGTAACCGGTTATCTTAATTATTTTTTTCACAGTATCTTATGGGATTTAATCATAAATTTTGTAAAAGCAAAGCAATTCTAAAAGAATCNTGGGAAGAACTTGGTCAGAGAGCAAGTGAAATTTGTGGACACGAAAGGAAAATCATTTATTATCCAAATAACAAGAAAAATAATGGAAAACAACTTTTTCCATACCAGTCTAATTTATATACAAAATCCTTTGGTTTCACTGGTAACAATTTCAAATAATTACATGTCAATTTTACACACACTTTTCCTGAGTTTTCAGTTTTAAAGAAGTAACCGGTTCTCTTAATTATTTTTTTCACAGTATCTTATGGGATTTAATCATAAATTTTGTAAAAGCAAAGCAATTCTAAAAGAATCTGTAGTCTAAGTGACTACAGTGCAGAGAAAAAGTAGTTAAAAACTTTATANTCTGTAGTCTAAGTGACTACAGTGCAGAGAAAAAGTAGTTAAAAACTTTATAAAAATGCTTATAACTTAAATACCTAACATGTATATTTATCTGTGGTGAGCATACCAGGCTCAAATTCCTCTTTGTCAATTGTTTTTCCAATCATGACAAAAAATAGTGAGATGACATGCTCTCTAAAGTTGATTAAATAAGAAATCTAAAATAAAAAGTTAATTATTACTACTATTGTAATGCACATTTTGAGAGAATGCATTGAAAACCTGCTGCCTAATATCAAACAAGCTGCTAAATATGAATGTTCACTGCATAATTAATTTTATAGGACTGTTTAAGTTTAAAGCAAATTATTAACCACTAAGTAACACAAATCAACAAATCAGACTAGTTAACATTGCATTATGTACATTATGGACATTAATTAGGAAACACATTAAATTAAAACATTTCCTTGATAGCCATTTTGCCAGGTTAAATGTTATGTCAAATTGTGAGGGAAGTGCCTCATCTCTTCAACATGAGAAATTTGGCAACATTAAGATGGAAATTNAGAGGGGGAGAGAGAAGAGGGGTGGAAGGTGGATATAAAATATGTTGTTTAGTGGTAGCACACAAGACTTGTATTCATAATAACTCAGTTAAATTCCTGGTCCTGACACCCAGATTCTAATTTTCCACAATTTAAAACAAATCACTCCAGGTGACTACCAGGACAGTTCCTTGGTACAGCCTGCACTAAGTCTCTTCTTGTCTGATTGCCAGTATCACTGGTTCCATCTCTTAATGACTCTGTCAAAGCAACGTTATATCATACTAAGANGATTGCCAGTATCACTGGTTCCATCTCTTAATGACTCTGTCAAAGCAACGTTATATCATACTAAGATACCTCAAAGTGCTAACATGAAAATAACCTCACCTCCAAAGTGACGTTCGAGCAGAATGAGAGTTGAGCACTGAAGAACTTGCCTGGTCGGCAAAGAGCCCTGATCTCTGAATGTCACCCGTAAACACAACCCGAACATCTGACATCACCTTGTGATATTGTAAGTAATTGCAATCAATATGTGCAGAAAATATTTATATTTTCCATACTTTCAGTAAATAAAATCATTGCTTCAGTGTTCTGAACTTNGGAGGGAGAGTGTATGAGGGGTAGGGAGAGTGTAGGAGGGTAAGGGAGGAGGGAGAGTGTAGGAGGGCAGAGTAGGAGGGGTGGGAAGGAGAGAGGAGGTGGAGTGGAGGGGAGAATGCGGGGAAGGTAGAGGGTAAGGGGAAGATGCAGTTGATAAGAGGAAAAGGGAAGGGGAAGAGGATTTAAGAGATTTGGGGGGCTCTTAACAGCGAGGTCTTGAGAGCTGATGAGGGTGAATGAGGCAAGTATGGAGCAGCACCGGAATGAAAGGGCAGGAGAAATGAGAGATCCCGAAAAAACACGCCAACCAACGGCATCGTCCGGCACGATTCCCACCTGCAAAAATCCGGTGACCCGGCCGGGGATTGAACCCAGTTTGTCTTGGTGGGAGGCGAACAAACTAACCACTCAGCCAACATGGCACCCGGGAGGGGTAGAAGGGGGAAGAGATATGGGNAAGAGGGGGAGAGAGAAGAGGGGTGAAGGTGGATATAAAATATGTGGTTTAGTGGTAGCACACAAAACTTGTATTCATAATAACTCAGTTTAATTCCTGGTCCTGCCACCCAGATTCTAATTTTCCACAATTTAAAACAAATCACTCCAGGTGACTACAAGGACAGTTCCTTGGTATAGCCTGCACCAAGTCTCTTCTTGTCTGATTGCCAGTATCACTGGTTCCATCTCTTAATGACTCTGTCAAAGCAACGTTATATCATACCTCAAAGTGCTAACATGAAAATAACCTCACCTCCAAAGTGACGTTCGAGCAGAATGAGAGTTGAGCACTGAAGAACTTGCCTGGTCGGCAAAGAGACCTGATCTCTGAATGTCACTCGTAAACACAACCCGAACATCTGACATCACCTTGTAATATTGTAAGTAATTGTAATCAATATGTGCAGAAAATATTTATATTTTCCATACTTTCAGTAAATAAAATCATTGCTTCAGTGTTCTGAACTTTGAAGCAGTAGCANTAGTAGCAGGTACTATTTATTTTATATATTTTTGATTTTCAATATTAATAATTTTATTTCAAGTCGTTTGACAGTAGCAATGATTATCGCAAAGCAATGAAACACTATTGTAATATGGTGCAATATAGTTAGGATGATGAGTGTCTCAGTGTACCAACGCGATGAGCTACATTCCTCTGGTAGCGAGGGTTCCAGAATTAGAGCAGTACATTTTTGTGCTATTTTTAGATATGATTGCATTACACAATGCCCAGATTGGGCAGTTTTCAGTGGTGCAAGCTTTCAGGAGATACTTAAGGTAGGGACGGAACAGAAACTGCACAGAACAGAGGAAGAAAAAAAAGAACCAACTAAAATGTAAAGAACAATCTGAGTGCACAATCATGATGAAAGAAACTAGAAAACCTTGCCTGCAATTAAGCAAAATACACAACCTACTGGCTTTGTGTGTTCATTCAAATCTTCCCCCTCATTCTGCTGCTTTCTCACCCCTACCCCGGCACTTGCTCTCCCCCCTCTCGCTCACACACACTTACTCTCTTACCCTCCCCTTCTCTCATACTTTCTCTTTTTCTCTCGTCTCTATTTCACTCTTCTCTTTTTTGCTTCCTCTCCTCTCTCTTGCTCTCTCCCCCTTTTTTTTTCTCTTGCGCGCACACACTCGCTCACATGCGCACACACACTTATTATTTCCAACACCAGATTGGTCTATGACAAAACAGACAGTAAAAAGTAATAGGTACAGATGACCATATTAATTTTCCTACTGTCCATCTGCAGCTACACAATAAAAATAATATTCCTTTAGCATATTTAATAGCCAGAACCTAACATTTCTTCTTCCTTCCAGAAATCTGCAGTAGATGGTAACAAGCTATAATTTGAACTTCCAGCTTTATACATAGCAACATAAATAAAAAGAAAACAGAAAAATACAAAGCATGAGTAAAAAAAAGTTTATTTGAGCACAATTTTACACATAAGTTAACTTATTAATATGAACCATGCACAAAAAAAAATAAAGAATGTAAAAATCAGTTTCCAATGAACTTCTATGCAATATCTTCGACACCACATATCTACTGTACACAAAAATGAAGTCGAGTAATTTGCAAAATTTATCTCAATATTTAAGTTAGACTTTTGGTTTTAACAAGTTGAAATCTTCTTGCACCCTTTTCGCACTCGAAAGTGTCAAAACGGCCCATGATCATATCAAGTGCTATTATGGCGGGTGTCTTCAGCAACTTTACAGTCTGGATCTGTCTCGCTGCAAAAAACACAACACACTCAATTCACTTACAGATCAGAACCAACACTGCAGCAAATGAAAATGCCACAGTTCACGTGAACAGACATTTCGCTAAGTGCATTTCGCTAAGTGCCGAGCTACAGTTTTTCTAAAAGTCTGGTACAAATTAGGAACTTTCTTTCACTACATATCACAGCTAGGCTATTATGGGCATTCCTCGGCAAACAGTGGCATGCAAAATAATTTTCCAAAGAGAGAACATTTTGCTAACTGCATTAATAAATCATCTCCATTTTTCGTTACAGTACGCAGCTATATTGTACATAATCATAATTTGCTGGTCAAAATCAAAATTTTGTATGTAGTATTTATATGCTATGTACATACAATATAAATACTAGAATGAATAAAATTTTGTACATATGCACATCCACGAGTGTGTATGATGTAAGTATGCACAATACATAGACACATGTGCACATGGGTATGTGTGTGTGATGCATATAGTATAAACAAAAGATGGGACCAACTGTCAACTTTGGGATTCATCAAATCTTATACATCAATTGGATTTCAAATGTATTTGAGTAAATTCAACATCATTGTATTCTTCTAACAAAAAAGAGGTCACTATTGCTACAATATTTAGTTGCACATTCTCATGAGTCTTAAAACTGGAAAATGAAAGAGGGCAGTTAATGTTTGCTTTAAAATGTAATTAAAAAAATATTTCTTTGAATGAATTATTTTACTTAATACTTGCAGTACAAATGTAACAATGTCTGCTCTGTTACCTGTAGTTCAAAAATATTAGCACTACCATGAAATCATTCACTCTCAATGCAATCATAATCTACCCATTCTCGTGAATTTCTTGTATGCCGTGTACGTCTTTTTCTCTTATTTTAAACACAATTAATACAAACGTGTCGTTTGTACATTTTTTCAATTTGTTATTATAAAAATTAGGATTTCTGTTCTACACTTATAGGTACTAGTTTTTAAAAAATGTTTTGCAAAAAGGTTGGCCTCATTTTGTCATGAGAAACGTATGAACATTTCTTCAACACATTTAAAATGCACACACTAGCACAAAATTTTTGACCTCCAAATAAACATAAACTGCAACTTTGATTTTTTTTTCACAGTTAATAACAACACAAACATATAAATGGTCATTAAAATGTCTAGTCATAGCCGAGAAACAGGTTGCTACGGTAATAAAGTCTCAGTGAAAAACCACAAATATTCTCATGCCGGTCATTATACGCATGCGCACGTGCAAGCGCCCACACACACACACAGATGGAAGACGCACATAAATCACATATTAACAAACACAATGTTTCCCTGTTAGGACAGCTTATGAAAATTATCTAAACCCTGCAGTTCAAATGATAAGTGTGTTGAATAACTGTGAACATCACGGCTGGAAGCAGTCAAGGGTTAACAGATTAGTTGCTGCACACTATGCCAGTGTATGAGGGTTGGGCAAATATGCCTTCCCCCCCCCCCCAAACAAAATTTAAAACATGTGCTTGAATTTTGTTAAACTGAAACTAAATTGAAAAGTTATTTAATGAGAGCTCAGCCCTANGCAAATATGCCTTCCCCCCCCCCCCAAACAAAATTTAAAACATGTGCTTGAATTTTGTTAAACTGAAACTAAATTGAAAAGTTATTTAATGAGAGCTCAGCCCTAACGTTTAACCAAAATAAGAAATCCAACAAGCATAGTAACTACTATCAGCGGCTGTACAGTACAACAGTACCTCTAAAATATTTCCTCCAAACTCGCACAACATGCTGGAATGACAGCTTTGAAGAACTTAACTTTATTATGCCAAATAACTGTTATGCCATTATTTTANAATTTAAAACATGTGCTTGAATTTTGTTAAACTGAAACCAAATTGAAAAGTTATTTAATGAGAGCTCAGCCCTAACGTTTAACCAAAATGTTAACTTTTAATGAAGTTTTTCGCTCCGTATTGTAAGACACATACTGTCATAATCAAACAAATCCAATTTAAAATAAGAAATCCAACAAGCATAGTAACTACTATCAGCGGCTGTACAGTACAACAGTACCTCTAAAATATTTCCTCCAAATTCGCACAACATGCTGGAATGACAGCTTTGAAGAACTTAACTTTATTATGCCAAATAACTGTTATGCCATTATTTTANTCGCACAACATGCTGGAATGACAGCTTTGAAGAACTTAACTTTATTATGCCAAATAACTGTTATGCCATTATTTTAGTAGAATTAAAATGGACAAAATGCACACACAGAGACAAGTTTTCATTGTTATTCAACTAAACGAACAACAGTATTCTTTACATTCACCGATGAACTTTTTTTTTTTTGTTTAAACTTTCAGCAGACAGCTTTCTAACCGAAATTCAAAATGTAAGCTCTTACTTGTTATAGTTTCGGTATACCAAATATTTGCACAACCCTACAAACACATATGTATATAGAAATTTTCTCCTGCTGAATGTACATAACGACCGTCTCGCACATTATAACTAAATGTCTCTCCAATGCTGTTATGAATGGCACAATACAGTGAGGACTAGGGATGTGAAAAGCAGCATTACTTATTTAAAATCAAATATGAACCAAAGTCACAAAATATTTGCAAATTTCAATTGAATATAGAATATTGTAACACTATGATTTGCATTTTTTTCCAAACAAATTTGTTAACAAAAAAATTGTGCCAAAAGCACTACAGCAGATACCAGATTTTAAAAACCTTCACTGTTTGTGGGAGCAGCTTTGTGAAAAATCAACATCTTCGTAAAATCAAAATTTGGCAGTTTTCAACCCCCCACAACATAACAGTGTGATCTAAAGTGCATTTGTCACATGAAGTTTAAGTTTTATCATCTTTTGCATGAATCAAACATTTCTTACATCAATCAATTTATTTCAATAGCTTGAAGTCTTCCGAATAAAATGATGTCCCAGACGGGCATATATGAATCTTCATCAGCACCAAAATGTTAACATTGAGTGCAGCAAAAATTTTAGCAAGCATTAATCCATTTTCAGTAGATTGTTGAGGGAAAATCACAGGCTGTAATATTGAAATGATAATAAATGAACAAAGGAACATTACAATGATAACCTTCAACAACAGGAAGTGGACAAATCTTGTTGACAGGTCGTACAAACTCCTCCTGTGCTGTTCTTAATATTACCACACAAACTANCAAATCTTGTTGACAGGTCGTACAAACTCCTCCTGTGCTGTTCTTAATATTACCACACAAACTATACGATGTTGGTCTGGATGGACAGCTGACACTGGCAGTCTTCCAGCAGCACTAACTGGCTGATGCACGTGTCAGACACTGGTTGAGTCCATTTTCCCCTTTGCTGGAGATTNCTTCCAGCAGCACTAACTGGCTGATGCACGTGTCAGACACTGGTTGAGTCCATTTTCCCCTTTGCTGGAGATTGTATAGGTACTCAATCTCTTCCATATTTGTTGGTGAAACTGTGGAAATATATTTGCCAGTGGTCAAGACGGTTCAAAGGAATATCACACAGATTGGTGTAAGGCAAAGCTACCACACTGAGGCTCACCCACAAGGAAGTGGCCTCGTGTGGGAACATCATACTCCCGAGGATCTGTTGAGAGTTCTNACCACACTGAGGCTCACCCACAAGGAAGTGGCCTCGTGTGGGAACATCATACTCCCGAGGATCTGTTGAGAGTTCACATATAGGTCTCAAATTCAACACTGCCGAGACGTGCACAAACAGAGTTGAGAGTTCTTCGTAGATCAGCAACTGAGTACCTCCAACACTATACAGATGCTGTTTGGTACTCTTGATTGCTGCTTCCCACAGACCTCAAACAAAGTTTGGACTAACTGGAGCATCTCCCAGGTTCACCTTAGCTGCAATCTCTTCGTCATTATCCCCTGAAAACAATGTTGCGTACNACCACACTGAGGCTCACCCACAAGGAAGTGGCCTCGTGTGGGAACATCATACTCCCGAGGATCTGTTGAGAGTTCTTCGTAGATCAGCAACTGAGTACCTCCAACACTATACAGATGCTGTTTGGTACTCTTGATTGCTGCTTCCCACAGACCTCAAACAAAGTTTGAACTAACTGGAGCATCTCCCAGGTTCACCTTAGCTGCAATCTCTTCGTCATTATCCCCTGAAAACAATGTTGCGTACNACTAACTGGAGCATCTCCCAGGTTCACCTTAGCTGCAATCTCTTCGTCATTATCCCCTGAAAACAATGTTGCGTACACCTCCTTGAGTTGTTTATGTGCTCCTACGAAGTTGGCGCCATTATCGAAGTTCACATCAGTGGGGATTCCTCTTATTGACAGAAATCGCTTGAATGCAGCCAGGAAAGCTGCAGTTGACAAGTCTGTGACCAGCTCCATGTGCACCGCCTTGGTGGCCATACAAATGAACAAACAAATGTATACCTTGAAGGTTGCCTTCTTCCTCGTTCGTACAGGTGTGACATGGAAAGACCCTCCAAAATCCCCTCCAATGGACCGGAATGATGTCTTCAACTGGTGTGGTGACAGATGTAACCATGCTAATACAACACTTGAATATTTACAAGTATGAACCTCAAACTCTTTGATCTAGTCAAAATACAGCCTGTTGATGTTTTGCCACAGCTTATTCAATAACAGTGCTGCACACAACTCAAGTTTGGGCACAGTGAGTGTCTTCAATGGGGCCACCTTCGACTCTGAACATAGCAGATTGACTTGAACATTCCCGTCCCTCGTCACACATTAGACGTAAATGACTGCAGCATAGGCTTTCTCACCGGGATCGCAAAATCCATGAAACTGCACCTCTGCCCCCTGAAGTGGAACAACACTAGTAATTTTAACCTCACAAAGGCTAGGAAGCACTTCTTAAACTACTCCCACTGGTTAAGTACCTCATGTCCTACAGGTTCATCCCAGTCAACACCTTGGGTCCGTAACAACTGAAGTAACTTCTTGCTAGTTGTGATCACTGGAGCCAACCATCTACCAGGGTCGTCGTACAAGTGGGCATTGGTTGAGTTAATGCCTCACTTGGTTTTTGGTGCATCATATACCTGCACCCTGTAGACGAAGCAGTCGTGGACTGGATTCCAGCGCAGCCCAACACCTTGACAGATTCACTGCAGTCTAGGGTTCTAGACTCTGGTGATACACTTCTATCATCCATCAACTCCTGACTATTCAGAACCATTTATGTAATTGAATCCCTCCAGCATCCTATAATCTAATGAGCTGTTCTTTTAACTCNTCCTGACTATTCAGAACCATTTATGTAATTGAATCCCTCCAGCATCCTATAATCTAATGAGCTGTTCTTTTAACTCTTAACTTCAGTGATGGTAGATGTTCCTGTGACAATGTTCTCGACAAAGACATCCTGCGTTAAAACACATGCTGCCANTTAACTTCAGTGATGGTAGATGTTCCTGTGACAATGTTCTCGACAAAGACATCCTGCGTTAAAACACATGCTGCCAAGGGGTACTGGGTGCCTTCATTAGTTACCAACTGCTGAATTGTACGCAGTGCTTGGTATGGTGAGGATGTTAACCCATAAGTCACTGTATTTAATTCATAGAGTTTGACCGGAAAGTCTGGGGTTGGTTGACACAATACACATTG
This sequence comes from Clitarchus hookeri, assembly GCA_002778355.1. Taxonomy (NCBI): domain Eukaryota; kingdom Metazoa; phylum Arthropoda; class Insecta; order Phasmatodea; family Phasmatidae; genus Clitarchus; species Clitarchus hookeri. The sequence goes on from NQII01000644.1 coordinate 569,592, forward strand.
ATACTTCCGGTCTCGTGGTTTAATGCCTATCTGCCTGTCCATCTTGCGCACATCAGCTGTAAGTGCTACATTCGATGTTCTAAAGTTGAGTACAATATCACAGATATCCTTCTGGGGTTTCGGACCACACCAGAGAACGTCATTAAGGGATGATTCATTAACTGACGGTGCAGAGGCATCGAACACAACTCTAACTTTTAAGGATACTCTGTCCTCTTTCACAACTATTTGATGGGGGATGATGCATGCATTTTTCATGTGATGAAGATGTCAGCTCCAACTCACAATCTTCATCAGATTTCAATGTACCTACACATGTCATATACCCTAATTGCTCGTATTACTCCATGATATGTTTATATTCATAGTGTGAACATGATGACCTTCCTAAACTCAGCTCCTGACCTCGGAGTCGTCTGAGTGTGACCCCACATGAATTCCTCAATAAATGATCACAGTCATCACTCTTAAATGGAAGACGTAATACATGCCTCCCTATATCATCTCAAGTGTGCGTACTTACAAAGTGCTCTTAACACTTCTGGTCGTCCTTGGAAATGAAGTTGCTCCCTGGAACCTCCTCGATGTCCCAGAACCTCTGCAGGGCGCTGTCAAGACTGCTATTTGTGCGCACAAGTAAGGAAGTTGACTCTGGATTACTGTGTTCACATAGGGCTTTTCCAGCCAGCACCCAACCAAATTCTGTTTGTAAGGCATGTGGTTGTCCAGAAATTTTGGCACCAGTCATTACCTCTGCAGAGAGAAGCATGTCGATTGCCCCAGGTGTCGCAAACTGTGGGTCTGCGAATGGGAGATCCTTTAGGTGAGCGAGGCATGATGTGTCTACCTGCACCAATGGCATGTCCCGTGTTATTCTGTTGAGGATCAAGGTTTTAGTAACACGGTGAAACATCTCTAAGTGGAACGACGCAATTTTGCACACCACCTCTCGTAAAGCATCTGGAAGGTCGTGAAGACGGTATCAACAGAGAGTCCCAGCACACAAGGTGGTGGAGCGAGCTGCTAGAGCTGGAGAATAACTGGCGTTCCTCGGTGGTGCAAGGCCTTATATTCTACCTGCCTGCGGGCTAGTCTGGGGGTGNGAGCTGGAGAATAACTGGCGTTCCTCGGTGGTGCAAGGCCTTATATTCTACCTGCCTGCGGGCTAGTCTGGGGGTGGGGGGTAATGAGCTCTGACTCTGGGTGGAACTGCACTCTCTAGCGCCATCCCTCGTGGCTGAAGTAGGTCACTCTGTAATGTGGTCCTGGGGCCACTGGGCCGGCTTCCATCACACGTCGGGGGGGGTGTGATGTCTGACATCAGGGTGAACAATCTTGGCTAACATGTCCGTGGGTGCCCCCCAACAAAAGGCGTACTTGTAGTAACTCGTAGCAAGTTGTTTCAGTGTTCAAATCCCGCCTGGTGTAACGTGAAGGCACGTCCAGATGAGGCCAAGTCGTGTTTATTATAATTAGAATTAACATCACGCGTCAATGTATCTAAGATAATACAGCTCATTTAATTCTCAAGTAGGGAATCCAGAACCTGTGTACTGTATTAATGGCTAGGGCTGGGCCGATGCCGATATCAATAGTATTGGTAAAATGTTTTGCTAATACTTTGCATAAATACTGCTGTATTTATTTTCTGTTTATCCACGTAACCANATAGTATTGGTAAAATGTTTTGCTAATACTTTGCATAAATACTGCTGTATTTATTTTCTGTTTATCCACGTAACCCTGTACCTCAGGCATGCTGCAAATTATACTTGGCGTGTATATAGTAATACACGTTACTTTTCATAGCACATCATTGTTAAAAATGTTTTGTTTCAATTTATCTGCAGTAATGTGGCGTAGGTGCTTTATAGATCGGAGAGAAAAACAGTGTCAGTTATGTTTTAGAGTAGAATTTTTAATGGCGACTACTGTAAAGACTGTAGGAAGCCTTCACGTGTTCTAAACTGCATTGCGAAAAATTTTTTAATAATCGATCATGACAGCAAATAGACTAAATATTCTCATATTAAATAAAATTCATTCTTAATATTGGTACCGGCATTAAGTATCAAATTAAAAGAATCAGTATCAGCAGAATCTCCAAAAAAGTGGTATCGGCCCAGTCCTAACCTACAAATCAGTAAACTTGTGGAAAGTTTATTTTGGATTATAACATTGTNAAAAAGTGGTATCGGCCCAGTCCTAACCTACAAATCAGTAAACTTGTGGAAAGTTTATTTTGGATTATAACATTGTTTTTCTCTTTAAAACCAGAGCCATTTTATATGAAAGGAAAACATAAAGTTGCTACCATATGTTCTCTGACAATTTACTTAAAGCAGCTAAAAACAAGAGAAATAATTGAGACCTGAGAATCAATTTTGAGAACCAGTACTGAACCGAGAACCGAAAAAATGATGGAACCGACCCTTTCATACTAAATTGCGACATACCACATGGGTTATTCCAAACCATTTCAAAAAATTTAAATAATGTTGGTTGCTTCACAGTTTCAGATATTTTTTTCACCCCTAATTTTTACATGTTTTTGTAGAAGGGTTGTGACAAATGGGGTGTTTTGTCCCTTNTTCAGATATTTTTTTCACCCCTAATTTTTACATGTTTTTGTAGAAGGGTTGTGACAAATGGGGTGTTTTGTCCCTCTTGGTTTTAATAAGTTGCCAAAAAATGGGAGTTTTCGAAATATTTTAATTTTCTTTCACGCATATCTCCCAAGCATGCCAACAAAAAAAATGTGATATGTTATTGTGTTTTAAGTTAGTTTGGTGTGTAATAACATTAAAAAATACAGGCAATCTGCAGAATATTAAAAATATTGTACCATAAAATAATGCTAATTACATTAATTTTNAACATTAAAAAATACAGGCAATCTGCAGAATATTAAAAATATTGTACCATAAAATAATGCTAATTACATTAATTTTATATATTATTTGAATGGCATTATCACACTTTTTACTAACAGAATTTTCCAATGACAAAGGAACTAGGGTTGTTCTGATGTATATTAAATGCCCTGGAGGTTGGCAAAGTCACTTTAGCAATAAACAAATAAATAAATTGATTGGGCTGAGTGGGAAGGGATAGACAACGGAGACAACTGCTCGCACAGACACGCGCCAGAGGAAAGGCGTGCAATATTGTTGGACTCCAGTTACACAATCACAGTGTTGAGGGCCCTACCACCTTCTGATAATAGTGCCAAACAGTGTTGCTGGGAACTGGCCCATAAATCGCAAAATTCCGACAGACACCTGGCTTAAACAGAAGATAACACCCTCCGCCNTGTTGCTGGGAACTGGCCCATAAATCGCAAAATTCCGACAGACACCTGGCTTAAACAGAAGATAACACCCTCCGCAACATTTCAAATTTCCCGCCTGACCCTAGTTCGCCTCCTGGCCGCCAGGTTCACTCTTTGCCAACCTCGGCTCAACAGACTGCAGTGTACCACCACTTGCCGCCTGAAGGAGCTGGCCCAGCCAGAAAAACGCAGCGACCGTGCTTCTGCATGGAAAATGTGTTCGTGTCTATCCACAAGTACTGTATTTTGTCTCCTTTTTATAACTTAATTAGTAGCCTAGCCGGCCTTTTCCCCGCCANTGTTGCTGGGAACTGGCCCATAAATCGCAAAATTCCGACAGACACCTGGCTTAAACAGAAGATAACACCCTCCGCCACATTTCAAATTTCCCGCCTGACCCTAGTTCGCCAACCTCGGCTCAACAGACTGCAGTGTACCGCCACTTGCCGCCTGAAGGAGCTGGCCCAGCCAGAAAAACGCAGCGACCGTGCGTCTGCATGGAAAATGTGTTTGTGTCTATCCACAAGTACTGTATTTTGTCTCCTTTTTATAACTTAATTAGTAGCCTAGCCGGCCTTTTCCCCGCCANATGTGTTCGTGTCTATCCACAAGTACTGTATTTTGTCTCCTTTTTATAACTTAATTAGTAGCCTAGCCGGCCTTTTCCCCGCCACATCTTAATTTTACATATGGTGGCATGGTACAAAATGAGCAAAAAGTTGATCTTAAACAAGGTTTTTAAACAAACTCAATTTTGAACAACCTGTACAAGAAGACTTGTTACTCGTTGCGCAAGCCACTTATAAGCATGAGAAAACATCACTGCAATATTTGTGAAAGGAATTTGATGCGCTCGCTGCCAATTGGGGGACATGATCTTGAAGCACTCACAACTGAGACAAAAATTCTTTTCTTTCCATTTCTGTAGCAAAATATACTGACAGTGCTATTTTTTTCTTTCAACATGTTTTAGTGAGTAGGATTAATCATAATAGCTTTGCAGTAACTCAGAGAGAATCTTAAAGCAAAACTAGAACAGCCACCAAGCACATTTAGCACATTCACAGCATGCAGGAAGCAGAATATTTCCAAGCACATTTCAGAAGTAGTAAAACCTCTATCCAGCAAACCTCTGTATAACAAAAATATTTCAATACAAATAAATGTGTTTGGTCTGGTCAAAATTACATACGACAAAATTTCCACTTACTTAACTAAAGAAACTTGTCATTTTTGTACCAGAAATTATTAAACATGAATTTTTAAAAAAATTGAATGCTGCAACACGAAATTACAATCAGTTCCTACAAAAAACCTGCACAATACTGAATGATCACTTAAACAGCTCATAATATGACCAACTTCTGCGAAAAAATTCCAAAATGTTTTCTATTAACATTGATTTTTTTTGCACACAAATTTGCTCTAACTTGCTTTTAGCACATGAACAGTCAACATCTGCATTACACTTAATAGATTTTTGTAATTTGTGAGGGTGCAGATCAATATTTTATTTCACTAGGCACAGGTGAAAATTTTTGTTTACTTACACATGCAGAATGTCTATGTTTCACAAAAATCAACACGGTTGCAAAATAAAGTGAAAAGTTAAATAAAGTTTGAATTTGTATAAAAAAATGTTTAAACATCTAGTGTTTATAGTTCCTAACCATTTTATTTCTTCAAAATATTATGTTGGCAATGTCACCAAAAAAATATGCAACTGCGGTGAGGTGACTATAGATGGCTTCACTAGAAACCCAACACAGCTAAGAGATATGTCTAAATCAAATACTACCATGCCACTGGAAATTGCACATCTCAAATGGCCAAAATGAACGCACAGTACTCTATCTACATCTATCTGACCACAAGAAGCAGTACACTCACTGGAAACCCTTGTTCTCAGGTGGCAGGTAGACGGAGGGGAAGTTGCCAAGGTCAGGGAAGTTGCCCGCTAGGTCGGCACACTCACGCCGGAATGGCCACTCCTCATCAGACTCTAGCAGGACGGGCGGAGGGGCAGGGCTTTGCTCTGCAGGAGTCCCCTTGCCCCATGGGGTGTCTGGGAGCTCCACCCCCACCCCTTTCAGGCGACTGCTGTTGGGTGGCAGGGGTGTCCCATCCTGAAGATGCTCCAGGGCTGATGACAACTGCTTGCTGATCTCCTTGGCCTGCACAATGGTGCCACTGTTGCTTTAAAATATTCTGACAAGGTATAAAGAAGAGCAGTGGAGGTGAGCGAATAGCAGATGGGGGAGGGGAAATGAAAAGATAAATTGTGAAAGAGGGTGGAGGAAGAGAAGAGCATTT
>NQII01000644.1:575288-590240 GCA_002778355.1 Clitarchus hookeri
GGGGGGGGGGAGATAAGGGCTGTATGCAGGGAAGATATGGGCAGTTGATGGTGTGGGGAGAAGGGTAGTTGTGGGGGTGGGATGGGAAGAGAAGAGCGATTAGGGGGAATGGTGACGAAAAGCAATTTGGTAGAGGGAAGGGGTCGCAAAGAAAGGCAATTTGGGGGGAAGGGGAGTGGTGAAGAAAAGCAATTTGGGAGAGGGAGGGGGTCGCAAAGAAAGGCAATTTGGGGGGAAGGGGAGTGGTGAAGAAAAACAGTTTAGGGTGGTGGTGAAGAAAAGCAGTTGTGGGAGGGGGAATGGTGAAGAATTGCAGATTAGGAGGGAAGGGTCAACAAGAGCAGATTGGGGAGGAAGGGTAAAGACGAGCACAGGAGAGAGAAGAACAGGGGCAGGCGAGAGTATGGGAGAGCAGGGGCAGGCAAACAGGAGGGGCAGGTGAAAAGCAGGGAGGCGATGAAGAGCAGGCACAGGTGAACAGCTTGGGTGAATGAACTGGGGTGAGTGAAGGGCAGTGGTGAGAGAGAGCAATGGTGACAGATAGCAGAGGTTACAGACAGCAGAGGAGAAAAAATAGCAGGGATGAGTGTAGGGTAGAGATAAGTGACAAACACAGATAAATTGATCAGCATGGGTGAGTGACAAGAACAGGGAAGTGACACGCATGGTCAGTGATAAACACCGAACACAAACCTGGGACTCGACGTTCCTGAGCAGCACCTGCAGGCTGTGTGTGATGTCCATCTGCAGGCCGAGGGCGAGACGTTGACTGTCCCTGCCGAGATCGCAGCTCAGCACAGAGTGGCCGTCCTGCACCTTCTGCCTGCAGCTCTGCACTGTGGCACCAAACAACACACACTAGTCTCACACCTCCTTGCCATGCCTCACACTATGTCTGGTCTGTACTTAAATAACCACTTTTGAAATCAACACTTGAGAAAATCCCTCGCTCGAAACTGCACATATTTTATAATTAATATTGACTAGTATATTTGACATATTTTATCAAAATTATGAACTACAGTTCTATAGACATACATTTTATGTTCACTGTCCCTGGTCATAAGAACGCCACACAAAGTACACACCAGATACTCCAGCCACCCAAGAAAATATGAGTGAATGGAAATGTACAGGAGACAGAATGAAACATTGGGGGTAACAAGAGTACCCTCCGAAAACCCACTGGCAATATACACTACATTTCCCAGAAGCAAAAACCTGGGAATAATGTCACTGAAAATTAAACCCAGATCACGATGGACCATTGCTTAACATTTTAATGAAAATGTAATGTTAAAAATTGGTGGCTAATGGAAGTTTTTATATGAATATTACAGTAAGAAATAATAAAGTAATAAAATACTTACGTTTCCAGTAATTACCGTCACTCAAGAGGTTAATACCCATTTCTGCTGTCACACTTGCACTGCACCAATACTAGCTGTTAGGAATATGATTATAGTTTTTACACTGTAACATTTAAGTAGAAATAGAAGGCCAAATATCTGTTTTTTTTTTTATTAATACTCATTCCTCTTCTCTAACAAATGCTTTCATCTTCTTAAAACAAAATGAAATCAATAACCCTCGTTTTAATTTCTCGATAATGACAATTAAAAATGTCTTAAAGCAAGTACATCATTTTTACTTCTTACAATTATAAAAGTTACTATTTCTTTTCATTACTCTCATGTCCATTTTCAACAGCGGCAACTACATTTGTTACAGAAAAAAGTTAAATTCGAACTTCAGTGTCAAACCTTTTTGTTATTTGCTCTCCGATTGGCTGTCGCCTGACCATGCCACATTTCGAAGGATGTAAGATTGGCATGGAGAAGAGTCTAAAATTACATCAAATGCTCAGGTGAATGTTAAGTGGCAGTAGTTGTTCAAAATAAGCTCACCTCGGCTGCCTAGCATGGCGGAGAGGGTGGTGTGGTCGGGCGGAGCCTTCTCCCTCATGAGGCGCTCCTGTAGCCGCAGCCATTGCTCCTGCTGCGAGTGGTAGCCGTGTAGCTCTGCGAGGATTCCCTGCAGCGACCTGCAACACCCAGCCACCCTTGACAATGCCTCACCTCCTTGCCAATCATGAATGGCGGCAACTAAGGTGTTAGGTTCACACTGAAAGGAGGTCAACAACCTGCATTACTAAAAAAAATTCCTCAGTGTATGTTAGAATCAAAGCAGTTCAGAGCCCTCTATAATGAGAGCATAACGTCATCTTATCCTCAGTGCATACCCCATTTCTCACTGACTAAAAAAATAAACTTGTGTGACACAAGAATGTTTTACCTTGATTAGGCTGGAAAGTTGTACACAAGAAAATCATGTTTTCATTTTGTAATGCGATTCAGGCTGCTAATCTAGGCAAAAATTGAGAACAAGCTGATGAACCTCCTGATTACAGCAGCTACTACCTGAGCAACAACACATAATGCATTTACTTTTTGAGACATTCTGCATGAGAAGGGTGGAACCCCTACAGATTTGGCCATCTACCAAAACACCTTGACTATCATTGCATAAGAAGGATGGAACCCCTACAGATTTGGCCATCTACCGAAACACCTTGACTATCATGGCTACTAAAACGCTTTAATGGTATGTCGACTTTCTCAAGTGGATGAATAGCGTCTTTCCTTAATATTGGCATGAGCGCCAATAAAAATTTTAAGGAGCAAAAGACACAATATCAGACGTTAAGGGTTCTGCCTGCCTGACGCTATTCCGCAAATTTTTTGTGGCCTTGAAATGCACGAGCTCTAAGGCCGACTCTTGCTCACTTGCCACGTTCCATATCACCTCTACATGAGGCGTTCAACTAGCATGCAGTCTTCCCATTGGTGACTTGCCTGGACGTGACTAAGCGATGACCCTATGTTTTATGGCATGTTAATAAAGATGAAAGTATGATACTTGGCAATAGTCAACTGTAAATTTCTGTATAAAAGTTTAAGATCTAAAACTGATTCTGAAAAGAGTAATTTTAACCACTTTCACGCCCAAAAATTAATCAGTCAAAACTAAAAATTACAACCATTCACCATTCATGGTTCCCAGAAAAATGGCCGGTACATCGGAGGAGTAGTTTGATTCTGGACCAATTATGACCCACACCAACCCCTATATGCAAAAATTGCATTACAATTTTACTTAGGCTGGTTTAGCATGGTTTTAGAAGCAAAATTACAAGTCATATTTGTTAAATGCAGTCATATGGTTCCAGTGAATTAAATTATAAGATCTATGCACTTGTAAGATCAAATTTGACTTATTTTGATTAACTAGGAACCCTGCATCTGTGTTTAATTGTTTCTAGAGCAAAAATTACATGTTTTTATGAAATACTACTTTATTTTAATATTTTGAAGTCTTCCGAGAGAAATTATTCCCTACATGAATATATAGGCCCTCCCCTTGTCGCTAAAAGGATGCCTAAACACAGCACACAGAGTAGCTTTTAGCAAGTACAAGCTACAGTTTCACTGGCCTCTTGCAGGACAGGTATAAGTAAAGTGAATGGTGTGTATTTTTAGATTTCTCTCTTCTCAGTTGTATAGAAGTGGCGAAGAGAATCACAATGTGTAGCGGCCAAAATAAATGTAACAAACTTAGTTTTTGCCACATTTTCTTCACATTTTTCAATTTTTTAACAAACATTTTACAGATCCCTAAAAAAGGTTGTTTTGTCGAGATTTGACTGTGTTAGTGTTAAAATGAGAAGTTAAACTTGTCTTTGGATACAAAATGTTTGTTAAATATGCTTTTTTGTGTTTAGACATCACTACAAGCACTATAAAACATCCAACCAATTTGAATCATGCGTTTTCTGCCAATGCAACCTGCTTCACGCACCAGTCAGAGAGAGTCTTTAACCAGTACACCAACACACGTTACTATACACAAATACACGCTAACATGAGGCAAGATAGCAACACAACACAGTATGGAGGACATAAGAACACTCACCCGTGCAGCTGCAGAAGGCCTTGCTCCAGCTTGCGGTGGCACAGGAGGATATGTTTGGCGCGGGACACGTGCTCCCAGTCTGGCCGCAGTCTCACAGCGTTCTCGTAGCACGCCACTGACCTGTCGCACCACAAACACCAAATAGAGGAACAAGCCCCTTCACCGACAAATACAGTAGGTGTTTATAAACACGACATACACAGAAACTGCTTGCAAATGTGCTACCAACCTGAAACACGACAATTGCAATGAACAAGAATATGCAAGCCTCCTTCGGAAATATCAAACGTAGCTAATGCTTCCTGTAACATAGGCACACGAGAATTGATTGGAGCTCTATCTCGGGAACTAATACAGAACCGTGGAACGTACAAATTTCTTTTCTAAAAGTCTTTAAGTACAATCTTCAACATATGGTCACTAGAACAATCATAGTTAATATTGCTTAGTAAAACTAGTTTTAAGTACTACCAAACAGTTTTTTTTTAATTTTACATTTTTTTATCAAAATATTTTACAATCTCAGGTGTAGTTTAGCAAAAAGTAAATTGAAATCAGGACAGCGGTCGTTATATGGATATCATGTCAGCCTACCACTATGTTTTACACAAGTAGGAATCACAGCAAGAAAAGTGTTGAAGTCTGTAGACAATGTTTAATCCCTTTGGTCGGTACCTTAAAAAATATATTAAATATAATTTGTTACAAGAAATAATTGAAGTTTTACTAAAATAAGAGTATTTGTGCTAATTTTAGTTTTATTTTGTCTCTTAACTTAAATTTGGGTGTTATGCTGTGTATTAACATGCATTTTGGTGTTACAGTTTCATCACTATTCACCATACAATGTAATCTTGTCTCTACCAATGAGCAATAATGACCACTCGTCTTTGCAAGACACTGGATTGAACCATATGCAAGGCCAGAATGAATACTGCAGAAGTCAGTTTCCTGGAATTCTGGAAAGTCATGCAGTGCGTGTGAAATGAAACATTCATCGACAGTTCTAAAAACATATTCTTTACAGATTCATATGAAAATCCAAAGATAGTAGCTTTACATACAAAATGGTTCCTGTGTATGCTCTGCAAAACAGTAATGTTAAAATAACCTTATACTGGAAATTCTATTGTATGTAAAATTGCTGCTTTAATAAGAACAGAAAATATTTAAGAGTGAAATCCATAACTGAATACTTTTTCTTTAGTTTTTATTAATATCATAGCTGAGCATTCCAAAACTATCATCTCTGAGAGATAGAAATTTTTGCTAGTTAGAGATAACCGTCTACTGACAATCACTGATAGGCCATTAGCGACTTTAGTGCTGGTCTGCGGGAATGGAGAGAGTCCAAACCTTTTAATGAAAGTCCCTCATGTAAACAAACAACTCCCTGGAAACGACTGGAGTGCTGTAAAAGCTAGGTACCTGTTGGTGTCCCCCAGGACGGCATACACGTTGCCCAGCACAAAGTGGCTCTCTGCCCTGAGGGGGTGGTGGTCGACAGCAGCATGCAGGATGATGGCCGCCTCTCGCGGCTTGTGAGCCAAGTGGAAGATGCTGCCCATGTTGAGGAGAGCAGCGCCTCGGTAATCTCTGCAAGCACAAGTTCCCCCGAGCACGCTTACACCGAGTGGTCTACCAGGACATTACTGAATACACAGTAAAACACTGAAAAGTTTTATTATATTTAATTTTCCTTTAAAATAATTCCCTTATTTACAAAATTGTACAATTAAATTAAAGTTAATAAATTTTTTTTTTTTTTTTTTTTTTTTCCCGTATTTTAGAAATATATAATAATTACACACAAGCTTTTTCATGAAAAATTCAATGATTTGCTATAGGTAATTTTCGTGCATTAGAAATGTAATTGAAATGGAAGGTAAACAATTGCAATTTAAGGGTTTCATTTGTTTAGGCCACCAAATTTAGCGTAAGAGTTTAAAAGAGTTTAAAAGTCACGCTCCTCCATTTAATCTAAACATCCCCTTCTGCTCATCTTCCTAAAGATACATATATTCAATTCCCCCCGTCACTTTACTACTTGGAACATATGATACCCACCAACTTGTCCATTTCAGTAATACTTAATACATACTGAGGGGGGAAAAAACACCTCAAACCACAATCACAATATTTTAATACATTTTAAGCAAAACTCCAGTATTATGTATTGCATTAGATTACTTGTTATTTTCAGAAAGTAGCAACACTCAGCTTTCAAATGATATAGTTTTCTTTTGAAAACCTTACAACATCCATTCCAATGATAGAACCTCAGACCATATCTCTTTTAAAAACCCTTTTGAGGAACCGTAAAAAATTCTGTACAGAAAAAAAGTTGGAAATTTGAGGGAACCAGCTGAAAATAAGTCACTATGCATTGCATTTCTCTTGTCAAACAATTGCTTCAAGCAGTGCGTATCTAAAAATAGATACCACCTGTATTTTGATGATTAGGGGTCAGTGTGGGTCAAAATCTGTAAAATTTTTGAAACCTTCTATCAAGACCATCCCTCACTAGGAACCACATTACTGAAAAGTGTGGTTCTATTATATAACTTGCATGCTGGTATTAATCAATGCTAAGGAAGGGGTAATATAGACTGTTCACGGAAATGCGAGCAATTTTGAGGCCCTTTACTTTCCCCTCAGTTAATATTTAACCTTAAACCCCCTTTCCAAAAACATTGATGCATGACGGCCTACGGATGGGTAGGGTTGTGCAAATATTCGGTATACGAAAACAAAAAATGGCAACTTTCATTTTCGTAAGAAATTTGGTTACAGAAAGTTGTAACTAAATGAAAATTTTCAATTTCGATGAATTGGGTGTTTAATGAATATTCATTAAGTGCACCAGCAAAGAAAAGTTTTGCCTCTAAATCATCTTGTTTGCTTTCATTATTTTATAACTGAAATAACTACATAAAATGGAAATTTAAATGTAGGCAAGACCCCCTGTGGTGAATATTCCATATCCTAGATTTTTTGTTTGATTTTGCAACAAATTTGTTGCCTGCTAAAATGTTATGAAATTTGTTAATGTTTAGTTAAGGCTGAGATCTAATGATATTACTTTTCATTATCATTTCAGGCTCATGAAAGTTCATAACATATCTCTTGTTTTAGTTTGGTGAGAAAAAAAAGTCACATTCCCACAACCTTAGGAATGGGACGTCACTTCAAAGTAGTGTGCTTTTCTTTCTGCGCAAGCCAGTTGCATAGGTAGAGTGCGGACTCGACTGTGGAGGCGTCTGAAATATGAATTGTCTGCCTCGCACAGGTCACTTATATAAAGTCAGGCGTGTTGGCCGCCGGCTGTGCACAAAGTCCGTGATTGCGAGGTAATGCCTCCGAACATCTGGAATGCAAGGGGTGGCTGGCTTACTAATGGTGTTGATTCCTTGGGGCAGGCCCTGCCTCTGACCTTTGGACTTTCTGCGGGCTGAAGCGGGCGACGGAGCAGGCTGACCCTGACATTGCCTGGCTGGTGTTGGTGTCCCGGTGGTTGATGTCTCGTCCACTGAAATCACTCCCAGTGGGAGTGGGATCCCTCGTCGTAGTAGCTCTACGGCAGGGTGGGCAGCTCCGGGAACCCTGATTGGGAGGAGGCCAAAGATGATGTCGGGGAGGGCAGTGGAGTAAGTCTCCACTAAGTGTCTGGTGGCTTGTGCTCTCTCCCTGAGGGATAAACAGCTGAGGGCTGGTGTAAGTTGATTACTCAGGGGGTGGCAAGGTGCAAGAATAGCAGCTGTCTCCTCCATGCGTTTCTCCTGTTCCCTCGTCAGTGGACGAACACGTAGGGTGCTTGCGGTTCATCCTGTAGAGGGAGGCAGGCAATAAACCTCTAGCTAGAGTGTACTCCAGTAGTTCCTGGGTCAAGCCTTGTCAAACCTGGCACCCCTTCCATCAAGTTCATACGCTGTGGAGGGAACGGGTTAGCTGACTCAGTTGGCCCAAATGCTTCGTTGTGCGTCTTTCTTGTGGTTGGGGCTCTACCGTACATGCATACCAGATACATTCCGGTACCTGGTCCACAGTATGGGTGGCAGTCTACTTTGTAGGGTGTGCGTCGTACGTGCATTCCAGGTTAGGGGCTGCCTGCAGTCCTACTCTACGTCGGAAGCAGTTGTCAATTCGCAGTCCCCTGTCACTCCTTTCTAGAGCGACGCTTACTGTACTAGGTTGGGGAAAAGGCACATGTCCACTTCAGAACAAGGAAAGACAGCAGTTAGCTGGAATACGTGTTTTACTTTCTAGAGAATAGAACACGGTGACTCGTACTACCTCCTACCTCTACACACACTAGGTGTTCGACGAACTTTGTATTAGGGCAAGACAGATGAAGGGCCTGTCGGCTTGAGGAGCCTGGCTTGAAGAGCAGACGAGAGTGTACAACTAAGTAGTTATGAAAACAACTGAACCCTAATTGTGGCTTGTAGTCCTGAAGGGACCCGGGGCACCACATGTGGTGTACATGTCAAGTATGGTGAGACTTGACGGCAAGTGTCAGGGGTACCGACGACTCCTCGGCTGCACTGGTAGAGAAGGCGTCACAGAAGAAGACTGTTAGAACTCTGGAAGCTCTCGGGAGAGTCCTGAAGATGACTGTAGCTGTTAGTAGAGAGCCTTAGTATGACTGATGCTAAGGCGAGCTACATGAACAACTGCGTTTATGCCAGGTGTCAGCCCGTATATACCCCGGGCTGGGGGGGGTTCCCCTTCGTATCTCGGGCACTTCGGTTATCTTCAGCTGTCACCCCTCAAGTTCGGGTTGGGCTGCGACACTGCTGCCATCCCTTGGTGGGGTGGCGTCAGGGTGGTTTAGCAGCTGTGCAGGCAGTATCCACTGCTCACTTAGCGGCAAACTCTTGTATGCTGGCTGCCGATTCTTAGCAGGTTTACAAGCAGCGGGAGCGAGGAAGTGACTTCCTTTTACTACATTGACGCCGGCCTTGTAGGCGGCCAGACTGGGTTCAACTCCCTCGGGGCACGTGATGATGCAATGATGCAAAGTCGAAAAGAATAGTGTATAGAAAGTGTCATGTGTCAAAATATTGCCATGTAGGTAATAAATGCAGTGTGTATATTCCACCACACTCTGAAATTAACATCTAAGGCTAAAAAAAAATTATTTATTGACTATTATTGCAAATGGGAGGGCTTTCAAAAGTTCTCATTTTACAGTGAATAGCGCGTATGCAATAAAAAATATTTACAGATATCAAAAATATGATGTTAAATAAAAGTTTCCTTTTCCATGAGCTTGAACCTTGAATTATACTTTATCTGTAATTTATGAATTTTCCCCTTTAATACTGGATATCTGAATAGAATATGATAAGACACAAAAATTTAACATGCAAAAAATATATATATTATATACAAAAAACATAGTGTTATTATAGAGCTAAATCCCAAAGCTTTAAAACTGTACTTTAATTCATGTGTGTAGTTACTTAGTCAATTTTGACTAAGATGCTCTTACAATTTTTTTACAGTTATGGCTTGAGTTGATTTTTATGCTCGCCAGTATATGTTAAAACTGCAGAGTTTAAATTTTTAATGAGCCAAATTTGAGGAAAAAACATTATAAAGGAACCTATTATTCTGAACTATCAGGACAAAAAGGATGTTTTGCAAATGATACAAAAACAGAGCCTTAATGAACTTACTGAAAAAATAATTTTCTATTTCTAACATGCTTTTAGTCACTGCAATTTATGGTGGATGATGAACGTGATTTTTCATTTTGTTCATACTGTAGAAAGAAATGTTGCCATGATTAACTAAAACTAGCACCTTCTCTTCCTGCAATATTGGCATTGGATGTTGTTCAAGAAGAACTTGTTTCTACTAGCATTCACAATCTCTTTATCAGTATTGCATTACCACAAACATCAACATTTGGAAGAGAGATAAGAACTACACAAGAGAACCAGAAAAATGAACCTACGAAATGAATATTCCATCACAACAACTTTCTGTNGCCATGATTAACTAAAACTAGCACCTTCTCTGGCATTGGATATTGTTCAATAAGTACTTGTTTCTACTAGCATTCACAATCTCTTTATCAGTATTGCATTACCACAAACATCAACATTTGGAAGCGGAGGGGGCGTTAAAGAGAGATAAGAACTACACAAGAGAACCAGAAAAATGAACCTACGAAATGAATATTCCATCACAACAACTTTCTGTAAGAAACACACATTATTTAATGTGTTATGCATGTAAAAAAAAATCACTTGACAACACCAAATTGATGTAGGGAGGAAACACTACATTTTCTATTCTTTGTAAAGTGATGAGAAAATATTCTACTCTGACAGCAAAAGCCAAAATACTCTAAGGAAGCATTTCACGCAGCAATACCAAATCACGTCCGGGCGAAGAAAAAAAGCACCAGTATAACGTCACCAAACCACAAAAGATAAAGATACACAATGGCTAGGATATAACTGTTATCTACAAGTGACCTTCGCATCAGCCTGCTGCACCATTTTGCAAGCAGACAACTTTCCTTTTAGAAGTCGGCCACCTCGGCTTGCATTGCATGATGAAACTGAGCAGCATCACACACTGTACTAACACATACGCAAAAGCACAGGCATACATTCTATAATACAGCGAAACCTTGTTAACAAAAACCTTTTCAGAAAACATTGTCTTTTTTTTCCTTAGAGTGCGATAAAAAATTTTAAGGTACAAATGTTAGCAGTAAATTCAAGTTGCACCACTAGAAACCACCAGTAGTATACAATTTATTTATTTCATTTACCCAATACTACAATCAGTGGGTGCAATTGGCCTCTTTATAGAATTTGGAAATGAATGGAAAATTTGATGAAGTTGAATTGGTGAAATAACAGTTGGCAACCATTCTAGACACCTCAGGTAACCTATAAAAGCATGAAATTGTGTTCTAAAGACACCATTTGTCTGTAACTTCGTTCTTTTGGGAAAATTAAAAAATGTCCAAATAGCCATATATGTAATTGTGCAGTGCTGGCTAAAGTACTTGTAGCAGGGTTTTGCCGGGTGCATGAATTTTTCATTCCCATGTTGGGAAATTTGCATTCCATAGGCTGGATGACAACTATGATGCAATAGTTTTTGAAGAATGCAGTCATGGATATTATTGTGACAACTTTAAAAAGCACTTGTGTGAAGGTAAGTAAGTGTGGCTTGGGAGTATTAATTACTTGGAAGAAATGAATATGGTTTGATTCAAACAAGACACCCCCACAGAAAGACTGATTCTTAAATTGTGTTATGTACTGCTGTTGAAACTGATAGGCCATAGTGCTAAATTGGAAGGATGCCTACCATGAAGGAGGAAAGGTTTAATTAGCCCGAAATTGAAGTATCTAATAATTCAAATTGCTGCAGCACCTCTGCCAAATGTTTTGAGCCATCAACCACAGGGGTGTTTTCATCCCCTGGACATTCAGTATCTGGCCTGTGCAATCCTCCTTCGCCATCAGTAATGGAGCTGTTTGGAGGAGACAGTGACTAAGGATTGCTGTTTGTATAAACATCCAGAAGTTCCTCAAGACCGATCATGTATAAATTGTGTACCTATGTGATAATGTGCTGAAAATACAGTGTTGACCTATCAGATGGTTCTGGAGTTAATGGCATTGCAAGCCTTCCCCCACCACCCACAGACAGGTGTAATCGACTTGATGGGGTTATTAAGTACGGGTTTTCATGCCTTTCGCAATTCTATTATGGCCCGCTGGGCACGGGGAAGAACGCTGGTCGGGTCTGTATTATGGTGGGTGCGTAGCTGGTCTGAACAACCAGGCGCCTGCGGGAGATATAAGAGAGAGAGCACGAGGAATGTGCCAAAGTAGCTTGAAGAAGGCGTCTCAGCCTTCGCGGGACGTGCTGATAGTTGTCCCCCTCTGATATGCTGCAGTCTCTCTCTTCCAGGAATACACCCAGTTGGCATTCTATTTGCCTCCCACCAGGTCTCCAACCAGACCACTCTCCTTTCAAATTACAAATAAACACCTAAGGTTCAAGGACCCATGGTTGGCTCAATTGGTTAGTAACTAGATTTCCACCTCAGAGGATCGCAGTCCAATCTCAGGTTCAGGCAGGTGATACATTTTTGGACTGGAGGTTCTCATGTAGTGAGTGTAGAGGACACTGCTGTGGTGTGAGGGTTTTCTTAGGGCTCTCTCGTTTCCTCCCCCATCTTCATTCTTTGTCTACACCCCCAACTCGTCTCACTTTGTCCTTTCTTCTGGCTGGCCGGGATGACAGGTCTGTTAGGGCAGCCAGCTCCCATTAGCACCAGTGTCCTCTCATCCACACATGGGTGCCACGGTAGTGTAGTGGTTAGAATACTCGCCTCCCACCTAGACGAACAAGGTTTGATCTGCGGCGGTGTCGCTCCCGGATTTTCGCATGTGGAAATCACGCCTGACAGTGCTGCTGGTCGGCAGGTTTTCTCTGGGATCTCCAATTTCCCCCGCCCCTTCATCCGGCGCTGCTCCATACTCACCTCGCTTCACCCTTATCAGCTCTCAAGACCTCAATGTTGAGCAATCCAAATCTCTCCACTCCACTCATGCTCACATAACCCTGTCTCAGGTGGGAACTATGTGTGGGTTTTCATTTTCATCTAGGACTCAAGGCAGAAATTTTATACAAAACATGAATGAAAACATAAGAACTAAAAATGCTGCAGCAATTGTTTTGACTATGAAAACTGCCTAACAAGTCACTAGGAAATGACTGGTACACCAGCAACGTTGTAATTCACAGCTTCTTAAATTTTTATTTAACTCGTTTGTCATTTCAAACAAATTAGCAAATTACTAACTCTTTCTAAAATACAATAAATCAATCTTATTAGTCATCTCTTTATTAGTATTCATATTGAAAACATTTCACAGGATCTATTTAATTAATATTAAAATATATATTATAACTTTTTTTATGTGAAACCCACAACGTCCATCCTTGGCTGTGGTTGTATATCTGTTAAAGAAAATAAGTTCGGTTTTACTTCAGCCTTACTTCTGATACCTGTTCGCTGATTGGCTGTCATTTGACCATGCCACATCTCTCCTATAACCTGGTGATACGAGAGCCAACCAGGATAATTTTCTTTCGTTCAAGCGTTTTATAACATTCAATGCCTTCTATCCTCTACGGAAATAATGAACAATAACAAATAATTTTGGAATACTGAATATCATCTGAAACAAATGAAATCTAACTTGCACATAATCTCTATGTCAACAAACTAGTGAAATAACCAAAAATTCTACTACACTTTGTTTAAATCATATAATAAAACTTAATTTGGAAATTATATTAAATTGTCATCATAGGCAAATACTCTGTAATAATAGAGAAATATATCTAGAACCAAAGTTAAATGTAACACCTGAAAAACCACAATGTTACAAGGTATGTAAAAGAGTTTACCTGGGGGCAAAATGAACGGCCCTGCGCGCACAATCCATGGCATTGGGAGCGTGGCCAGCCATCTGCCAGTAAACAGAGGCCAGGTTGTAATGCACCCAGGAGGTGGCATTCTCCCGTAGCGCTGCAGCCACCTGCCGTCCAAACTGCTCCAGGGACATGCTCCGGCCCAGCAGCAAAGCTGCCAGCTCGGCATTGGCGGTCAGGCTGAGGTTCCCCCGCCGAACCATGCCCTGCGCACACCACACCCACCCCCTATTTTCACCCTTGCCTTTCCTTCTCCGTCCACAGCATCACCGACATACCACAACTGCTGCAACCAGATATTTCATAAAAATAAGACCTAACAATGCATACATAAAATACATCTTGTACCCTAAGTAAGCTTATAACATGTTATTTAAACCATTTAAAGTAAAATCAATAAAACTAAGAATTTATAGGAATACCAAAAAATTTTTTTTATATAAATGTTGTAGGTAAAATTTGATCATTTATACTATAACACCAAATTGCACTACCACGTGCAAAGGGCAGGAGACAACCCACAACTATTACATGAATAGTGCTACTTGTCGAGAAAAATGGTTAATGTTAAATGGTTGATGAAAGTTTTAAAAAGTTATTTTTAGCAAAGATGTATACTGTCAACATTAAAATAAATCGTCTATAATGTCTAAACACAGCAGGTTTCATAAAAATGTGAACCAATCATACATTTTCTGGCAAGGATACTATGTGCCCTACCCCTATAATACTGTGTGCACCAACTGCAAAGTAGCAACTTCTAAATCCTAAAAGTGAATGGGCCTTCGCCAACAGAATTGTCAAAATCACGTAACTTGAACTCACTGTCAACAGACTGTTTGTATTTGAGGAAATACATGCTGTAAAATATTGGAACACTTCCTACAACCCACATTTACTCCAACAAAATTATATTCAAATCACACAAAACAAATCATTAAAACATACATCTGTACTAAAACAAAATATTCTGTGCTGATGATTCTCAATCTAATTTCCCCTCAAAAGCAAACCATCTGCATTCACCAGACCACATAAACTGAATCCCTTACAGCAAGGTGCAAAGGCAAGGATGTAACACTTGAAATCTGTGTATTACAATACCATGAGTAGTTTTTTTGTACTCTGCTCTCCCCAGAAATAAAAGGCCCAACACAGGACAGTGGGTATGGTTTACTGGAGTTTATCAGAGATTTGGAAGGTGCTCAATGACTAGGAGGTGCAGTAAAATGGTGATTGAACAACAACGAGAGAGAGAGAGAAAGAGAGAAAGAGAGAAAGAGAGAAAGAGAGAGAAAGAGAGAAAGAGAGAAAGAGAGAGAAAGAGAGAAAGAGAGAGAGAGAGAGAGAGAGAGAGAGAGAGAGAAAGAGAGAGAAAGAGAGAGAAAGAGAGAGAAAGAGAGAGAGAGAGAGAGAGAAAGAGAGAGAGAAAAAGAGAGAAAGAGAGAAAAAAAGAGAGAAAAAAAGAGAGAAAGAGAGAGAGAGAGAGAGAGAGAGAGA
>NQII01000644.1:590315-641191 GCA_002778355.1 Clitarchus hookeri
GAGAGAGAGAGAGAGAGAGAGAGAGAGAGAGAGAGAGAGAGAGAGCACAGAGAAACCCAACCAACAGCAATGTCTGCTACATTTCCCAAACGTGAAAAAAGATACAACCCCACTGGAAATCAAACCCAAACTGCATTTTTGGGACACCATAGGACCACCATGATCCCACAGTGTTCACTGAATGGTAAATAGGTAGGTAGGACAGTCTTAATGTTTCGTACACAGTAAGGTCCTTGGAGACAGAGCAAGTTGCTCAGACAAGCAGGAACAGAAGAGGAATTCAAACAATTTGTAAGGAACCATCATCCCAGTATTTGCCTGGGGTGATATCGGAAACCATGGAAAAACCACAATCAGGATGGCCGGACTAGGAATCAAACCAGTGTCCTCTTGAACACGAGTCCAGTGGTTTGCCAACGCGCCACCTCGCTCAATGCATTCGCTGGAGACTGGAGACTTACTGCCAGGTGCTCAAAAGTCTGCATGCTGAAATCCAGCTCAATGACGTTCCTGCAGTCTGGCTGCTCATCACAATCTTCAGGGATGTCTTCAGGGAGAAACTCCTCCAAACTGCAAGCACAAGCTCATGCTGTGGAACTTGCATCACAAGTTTGGCAGATACATGCACACCACAGCACAAACATACGTAACACTGTGCAAATACACACTACACGCACATATATAAAACAAGCAATCACACCAATGGTAAGATCATTGAAAGTAAACTAGAACATCATTTGTGTCTACAAATGTTAATTTTCACAAAAATTATATTTGAAATTTTTCTTTTGTAAAAAATGGAAATTTTATTGGAAACCCTCAAGCAAATAAATTATTTATCAAAGTTTAATCAAATGCTGAATGTACACTTTAGCACTATCTTTTTTGTGTAGCTATCTTTCCTAAGCACAGAAAATGTCTAATTACATCACAATAATTGAGTTGAGACTCAGGAGGCATTTAACAAGGTATGTAGTGTTCACTGGGTAAAGTGAGATATAGTCCATTCGCGGAACTTCATACTCTTCTGAAGCCCTGCTTGAGGTCTATTTCCAGGATATTGCTCCACTTCATGCAAACAAAGCTCTGAAATTTACACCAAAGGGACATCGCACCGCATTCGTGCGCACTTAGTATAATAATATGTTGCACGAGAACTATTTCTTACTAGACATTACCAACACACATGATTTTTCACTGCTTTTATTCATATCGGTTATAAATGGCATATTATAATTTATAAATAAAATTTAAATTTAACTAAAAATAAAGTTCTTTTGTGTTAACAACAAAAAATGCTTGTGATACACTACATATATAGGAAATAATCGAACACATCATACATGGGGTAATTTTTCTTCAAGTGTTTGATTCAAAACATGTAACGTCGCAGCCGTCAGAGTTAGGACTGGAAATCACAGCTCGGTTAGCTCAATCGGTAGAGACATGAAACGTAAAAGGCGCCGTATAAAAATAAAATAAATTCAAGTCTCGCATTAGTTACTCTTTACTTTTATTTATCATTCAAATGAAACAGTTCACATAGAATCTTCAAGTATGCAGAGTCACGAACAGTCAGTTTTACCAGACAAACAATGAGCAGTGCCGCAGTAGTTTATTTATTATTCACGTCATTTAAAGCTTGCATCGCAAGAGGAATTTACGAAGGCAGGAGGGACGTCAGATCCCGTCTGGCACCCTAGCGACCTCCCACACCGGCGGAGGAAAAATTTAGCAGGATAAAGTTTGCCGGTGTGGGAGATATTTGCCACCTCGACGTGTCCTCTTCGGGAGCTGGTTGTAAACTGTTTTCGGGTGGTAGGCACTCTGGGTTAAAGTTGGCCCGTGCCTACCCCCACTCCTTGCCCCAGGGTGCCAAGATCGTGACCAAATAAGGGCATGGCGTGGGCCGGAATCGCTCCCCACGCCATGCCGAACTGCATAGCAGTAAAAATATAATCAAACCTTTAGAACTAAAACTGTCTACTGCAGTTGGAAAGCTTCTATCTTCAAATGCTGACACGAACAAAAACTGAGATTTCTGAAATGGCAAACGTATGACCGATAAACATACTACCATGGCAATAACTTTGAATCCTAATTAAATATTACAAAGTCTCGCAAAACGAAAGAAATTGAACCAAGTATCCCGATAATTATTATAAGTCATTATAAGTGATTCATTCATGATTCAAACTGAGTCATTACAGTGCGAAAAACCGCGTATAAACTATAGTGACTGAGCAGTGTAGCAAGGCAAGGAAGGGGGAAACGGGAGAACCCCCAAAAACCTGTTGGCGAATGGCATCTGCCACGTCCAGGAATCGAGCCTAGACTGCCCTGGTGCGCTAGCCATACAACCACTAAGAGAATGTAAAAGCCCGCACCTGAGCAACGGATCGGCATCCCCAGACGGTGCGTTGGAGTACAGGTCATGGTCGGAGAGTTGTCGGCCGGCGTGCAAGCAGTCCTCGTCGTGGGCGTTGAGACGGGCCTCCAGGTCACCCGCACCCTCCAGCCCTGCCCACTGCAGGTCGATGGCCGCCTTGCGCTGCGCCAGCTCCCGGTACAGCTTGTCTACCTCACGTACACGGCGCTCCTGCTCCAGCAGGGCGAGCAGGTCGTACGGGCGTCGCAGGTTGAATGGCGAGTCCTCCTGCAACCAACTCTAGTTTGCTACTCTCTCCACTCTTTACAAGCTACAGTGCACTCCAACCGACCGCCCTGTGCACACAACTCTAAAGTAAAATTATCATTTAATTTAATTTTTGTAATTTTATTAGATGTTTTGAGAGCTCCAAACAGTTAGTATGTTCTGGCTGGTTCTGGGACACAAAGTTCACAATGAGGTGCTGTGGCCACCATTTTGGATGATGTGTCCTCTATGTCACCACCGTCATCTTCTTTCATTCTGTCGCCTGCGCTCCACTCGCACAATGGGTAGTGTACTTGCTCACATTGACACCTTGTTTCCTAATTACTTACATTTGTTTCCACTGAAAAAATTAATATATATTATTCTGAGTTACTTACACTATGCAGTAATGCACAGGGGTGCTAAAATGTAATATGACCTTTTTGATTGTAGTTGGCTCACACTACTGGAAGAGTACATGCATGATAGGGCATGCCCTCAACTCAAGAGCCTGCTGCCCCGGCAACGGCAGCCACCAGGGACATCTTGCTTGTACCTCCAGCCACAGATCGCTCGGTAATGCTTTTGTCATTCCACGGCTGAAAATGTTTTAAGGTACAACATTCCTACTAAAATGCTTTTTGCCCCCTTTTACTCGATTTCTTCAACACATTTTCCTTAATATTCACACACCTCCTCACTACTGTGTTTCTTAAAAGGGCACCAAAATATTTCATTTTGATGAATTTTTTTTTTTGCATATCTTAAGTACTTTTGAGACAACAAAAGTAGTGCTTTGTAATATTTTATTAACATCATCTGTTACCCTGAGTCGCCACTTCCATTCAAGAGAGGTTATCTTACGAAGTATTGATTTGTGCACCATTCTAAACCATAGAGCAAAATACAGTATATTAAACCAAATTCTTCAAAATAATGTTTTACATTATCTTTGATTTAATTTATATTAATGTTGATGTTTTAAGATCAAACAATGGCAAAGGATAAATTTGGCAAATAGTACTTTTAGTAACAAATTACTAAGAATAAGGTCAAATCATGAAAAATGAGTAGCGACTAAACATTACAAAAGACACAGGTGTGTGGCTGACCTAATACTAGGCTACTTATTTCTTGGCTTCATATTTATCCCTATTAGGAAAATAACACAAAATTGGAGGTGTGCAAAAAATTGCAAGACATGATGTGTGTGTAAAGAATGAACTTATAACAAGACTGTTATAATAATGACTGCAAGAACTAGTACAAGGTGACAACTTGCTGACTGGAACTGTACTGAAGTGGCTCCGACGAAGATCTCCAACTTGGGACCAGTTATTATGAACAGGTCTAAAACAACAAGGCTATACCCAAGCCCTGCAGAATATATGTATAGTGCACTTCCCGTAAATAGATTAAGTTACGAGTGATTACTTAACATGCCCATTCCCACAAATAAAAACCTGAAACTTTTATTGAGAAACAAGTAGGACCTAACTTGTTTAAATATTTTGACATAAACATTACGCCCTATTAGCATATTACTGCTCAATAGTGGGTAAAAAAAAAAGATACCAGTTTATTATGGACAGGTCAGGTTCACTTTCGTTACTGGACGAGATGGCATGAATGTGTTAACTGTTTACTTTCGTGACTTCCCAAAATTGGGAAAATGTTTTTGAAAATGATGTTTTCAAGTTCCACAGAAGATGCACATCAATTTTTGCACAGGCACATTTTCATATTTAAGTAAATATTTCTATAAATTTTTTCATTGCAGGAAATTACTATCTGAACTAGGCCTACGTATTCTGACATGTTTATGTTTAATGACATCTATGATTCCCTGTGCTTTAA
The DNA here is from genome assembly GCA_002778355.1 of Clitarchus hookeri. Classification (NCBI taxonomy): domain Eukaryota; kingdom Metazoa; phylum Arthropoda; class Insecta; order Phasmatodea; family Phasmatidae; genus Clitarchus; species Clitarchus hookeri. The sequence goes on from NQII01000644.1 coordinate 594,808, forward strand.
ACAAATGAACACTGAAGTGGCGAATTTTCTGTACCCTATAACAAAATTGGCAATTACAGTGTACCAGTCAGAATTTTCTGCAATCCACATAACAGCATAACATTCACTTGTGCTGCATTTCAATTTACCTACATGATTATTTATGAATATTACTTGTCACCTCAATAAGAAATCAAGCCTGTAAGCCTGTCGAAGCACGGTTCCTCAGGAAAAGGGGTAACAATATTTATTATTTAACTTATTTTAAGTATTGGTTTGTTTCTTATCGCAAATATATTAAGGCTTTCAGGAGATACGACCTCGATGTAGTTGCTGTGTTGTTTAATGGAAGTCTGAAAATAAAAAGGTAAATTTAATTATTTTACTGTTAACTTCTACTGTATAAATAAATTGCAGACTGCTAAAATTTATAAGAGACAGATATTGTAATACCTCTGGAAACCCACATATGCTACTGTATCTTTAAAGCCAGGTAATGAAGTTATTATATTTAAAAAAAAATTCCTTTGTGTATCATTTATCTGACTGAGTAGCCGGTACAATTTACTCATTCCACAGTCATATTAAGAAGAGGAACATAAAAGTTATTTTACTTAGCTTATACTAGTAAGGAGATTAGAAAAAACAAATCGCAAACGGCAGCTGCAAGTTTGGGTGCTTCAGAGGTAGTAGATCAGATGTACACTGAAATTTGATTTTGGAATTCCCTGACTTTTCCTTGTATTCCAGGCAGAATATTACCTTTTTTCCTCACCTATTTTCAAGACCGAAATCTTCCAATACCAAACTTTCCCACCGCTGCCAGAACTAACATACTATCAGTGAAGTATAATTATATTACACTGCAACAGACCAAGCAAGCAGGGCCCACATTTCATTCAGCCCATCTATAATTCTCGCAATGTATGCTACTGATTTCACGCGAGTGTCCATTACAAACAAAAAAATAATTTATTTTGTACATATAGGCCCTATGTTACTTGGCAAACGTGTATTATTCCCAGTTCAGAAACTTCAAAATTGAAATTTTAAACAGCATATGCTTATAATTAATTGACCCTGTATTCACACAACAAACAACTTTTGCAGAATAGCAAATTATTTACATTTTTCCCAACCCAGGTGAAAATTCCCTGACATTTCCCTGTGACATGAAATTCCCTGATTTTTCTTATTTTCCTTATGGGTAGACACCTTGCATTTACGAATTTAGCATCATCACGCCGTCCGAGCCAATTATTTTGCAAATACGTCAAATAATTATATTTGTCTCGTGAGATGAAGTGTGACTCGCATGGAGTTGTTGAAGGGCACGGAGACAGAATACATTTGTTGTCATTAGAGAGTTAAGAAACGTGCCAGAAATATGAAATACAAGAAGGTACACTGAAAATAAATGAGTAAAGTACATTTATTCTGCTGAACTGAGCGAGATGGCACAGTGGGAAACCTTCGAACTCATTCAAGAGGTCCTGAGTTCGATTCCCTACCCAGCCATCCTAATTAAGGTTATATTTATGGTATTCACAAGAGAATACTGGGATGGTTCCATACTACAGGTCGTGGCTTGATTCCTTCTCTGTCCTTATTTCTCCGAGCAACTTGTTCCATCTCTAATAACCTCAAAACTGACAAGATGTTAAGCCTTACCTATAGTTCTTTTCATATAAGAAGGCCACATTCTGACAGTGAGTGAGTGGCAACTTAAAGTATTCAAAACAAACAACGTGCCATACACAAAATCCTGTTATCAGCTGATGCACGAATGAGCAAAAGTTAACATTACGTTGGCTATTCTGAGTGCACTGCTGATGCACATTCGACCAGCTGAAAATACGCGATAAAAAAGAGTTCCAAGGTTAATACATTTTATTTTACGTGGTCATAAAATAGCAGGTTTTAGTGTTGAAAAGTAAACTTTGTGCTAAAGTAGAAATGTACAGGTATTCAAAATTAATGTCACATTAAAACGATCCATATCCAAATAAAACGCAATTTCAAAAACTTTTTTCACGTCTTATTCCCCNTCTCCAACACGGCTTTCATCACATGTTTGATATTAATTCCAAAAGCATACAGAAATATTGCATAATATTGTTGGATTATTTTTCCTAATAATCTGATGAAAAATATTTCAAATTCTTTTTGTTCCGAGTCAGTAATAGAAAAACAGCAAACTTCACAAAGAAGCTACCTCTTGAGAAAAAAATGTGGCTCAGAGCACGTGATGAAATGTTGTGCGTGCCATCTGTGAGGTCCTTTTCGAAGTATAACAAGCCAGAAGAGAATAGCTTTCGTTTGCTTTATATAATAAATTTACGAACATATACCAATAGTTTCATTTTTCGCCAGCTCTACATAATTTTTAAAGTAATATACATTTTGTGTACAGCGTTTACGAGCGAACCTACACATGTCCTTGAAACACACTCGCCGACTGCCGCGCCTACCCAAGTAGTTCACCAATTGCCACACGTAGCAGCACGTACTGTACGCGCTGACTCGTCGCTCTCAGTTGATGGCCAATGGATACATAAACGTAAAGTAAACATTGGCGCGGTGATCGTCAACTGTCAAGAATGTGGCCTTCATATACGGTACACAGTATACCAGGGTCCATGGTGGCTGAGCGGTTAGCCTGCTCGCCTCCCACCAAGGCAAACTGGGTTCAATCCTCGGCCGGGTCATCCTCGGATTTTTGCATGTGGGAATTGTGCCGGACGGTGATGCTGGTCGGCAGGTTTTCTCAGGGATCTACAGTTTCCCCCACCCTTTAATTCTGGCGCTGCTTTACACTCACCTCAATCACCCTCGTCGGCTCTCAAGACCTCGCTGTCAAGAGCGCACAAATCTCTTCACTCACATTTACCTATCCACCTATTCTAATAACCAGAAATGATTCACTTGCCATTGGGTTAATCACCATACATGCTTTAACACTGCATTGGTGGGTTTTGTGTAAAATTTTCATGTATCGNCACTTGCCATTGGGTTAATCACCATACATGCTTTAACACTGCATTGGTGGGTTTTGTGTAAAATTTTCATGTATCAGCAACAAATTTTACTATACTACATATTACATTCATATATTTATGTAGCTTGGGAAAACTATCATACTAACATCTGCACCACTCTGCTTCTCAGTACGCTAGGGGAATGAGTACATACTTGAGGCGTACCCATATACCAGTATCATTACATGTGCCCTCTGGGCTCACTTCGCTCAAGAGCAGATTGGAACAGATTTTCATATAAGTAGTGTTCTGGAGCAAAAAGCTGATTTTTAAAAATTATAAGACTTATGGTTTTCAGCATTTTTCATTATTATTTTTTTACTCCAGAATTTTTTTATCTTCATGGCTCTCCCAGCTATGGCATTTACTATGTTGATAAAATGCACAGAAAAACACGTAGGAAAAATGAGTCGATAACTTCTGTAAGGCCTAAGGTCGGGGACACACGGGCGTGACTGAGCTGCACACAACGCGCATTAACGTAAATGCGCTGCAACCAGCAGCATACATATATACGTGGGGCTGATATGGTGCAGACAAAGGGACATTGCTGTCTGATGAGCGTTACACACAACACCCAACANGGGACATTGCTGTCTGATGAGCGTTACACACAACACCCAATAAACGCGTGCTGCAGCGCACTATACATGCGGCCTAGAAGAAAATATTTTTATAGCTCTACAGCATGCGTCACACGCACGTTGCCTGGCACAGTGCACGGCACAGGAATGCTTTGTTCACAGTGTGACAGGACATACAGGCATCACAGAAACAGCCAGCAGCAATACGCATTGAGGATTGCTGTTGTTCACATTCAGTTCAACAACGCGTTCTAGCTGGCAATGGATGCCGAACTCCTCATCTATGAGGTGCAAAAAACACCAATTATCTAGAGTGTGGGTCGAGAGGCTTATAAATATAAGAACAAAAAAACAAAAGACTGGATATACGTTTGCGAAGTGCTGCTTGGCGAGGAATTCGTTAGCAAACCAGGCATAGAAATAAAGTCCGGGTGAACTACATTTTTTTACTTGCGGCATTTTTGAATAAAATGTCGAAATTCAAACGACAGCATCAAGGGACTAATATAAATACAAAATCCTAGTAACAAAATATTTGAAAAGGTCGTCTAGTATTTTTGAATTCAAGTTAAAGCTAGGCAAAACAATGGAGGGAGTCGGCAGCTATATGTAACTGCATGCACAACCAGTTGCATATCACGAAGGCGAATGGAACTGGTGCGCCATGCGGAGAGCGCCTGCACATCGGGCACCATAAACTCCCTAGTGGTTGCTTGTTAGTACACGTGTGTCAAACTACATGAAACTTATTGCACAAGAAGGTATATATAGCTGCAGGATCCCTGTGTTGTTTTGCCTAACTTCAACTTAAATTAAAAAATAGTAGCTGATTTTTTCCAAAAATTTTGTTACTAGAATTTTTTGTTTACATTAGTCCCCAGATACAATGGTTCAAATTTCGACATGTTAATCAAAAACACCTTGCGTTGCATTTCTACTGATTAGTTTTTGGAGCCGCAGTTGGCGTTACGACTAGGTTGCTTCTCCCCCCTCCATGGCGATAAGGGTTTGATTCCCGGTCAGATTATTCCCAAATTGTTACAAGTGGGAATCGTGCCGAGCGACAGTGTCGGCCTGTGGGTTTTGTAAGGTATCTCCAATTGCCCCTGCACTTGCAGTACTGTGGTGTTACATATCCACTTCATTTCACCCTCGTCTCTCAAGACCTTAATTATTAAGAGCAGCCCAAGCCTACCAGTCCAGTTGGTTTCTGTTGGTTCATCTAAATGATAATAAACTTAAAATTCCTGGCCGGGAATCAAAAGTTGATCGTCTTTGTGGGAAACCAGCTCATAACATTATATATTAGAAAGTACCTGAATGTAAATGGAACATATAAATTATTGTGTGTTATCAAGATTAGTGTATGTTATCGGAAATGAAACACTATTTAAATGAATAGCAACACAACTGAAATTTGTGTGCAACTGTGCATTGCCAAAATTTTTTTTACTGTTATTTGCAGTTTAAAATGGCCAAAGGACATACAGTATGCACTTTTTAAAATCTAAATTATTTATNTTTTTTTACTGTTATTTGCAGTTTAAAATGGCCAAAGGACATACAGTATGCACTTTTTAAAATCTAAATTATTTATTTTAGAAGTAAATTACACATATTTTAAATTAACTTCAGTTGGATGTATCCTCATCAAAGTATTATATAATTATATTCACCTAATATTTTTATACTGACTACATTTTTAGACATGTGGTTCTGAAAAGCCCCTATTTATTTGACAAAAATATTGCAAACTTCAGAATGTAGATACATGTTGCAAACGTTACTCACTCTAAGCCATGACAGGCAACCCTGACGCGCTGCAGATTTAACGCCTATGTGTCCTTATACAAAATAGCATTGTGTTTGATGCATGTTTTCAGCACGAGTTCAATGCAAAAGCAACGCCTGTGTGTCCCCAGCCTAACAATACTGTTTTGATTCCTCCCCCCGCCCCCCATACATTTTCAGAAGTTGCTGAAGTGAACAATTAACAGGAAGGTGTCACATCAATGACAGATAGGGCTTAACGTCTTTTTGACAGCGAGGTGGGGTCATTAGAGACTGCGAAAGTTGCTCAGAAAAACAGGAATGGGAACAAATCAGCCATTGCCTGTAGTAAAGTACCACCCCAAAATTCACCTGCAGTGATTTTGGAAAACCATGGAAAAAAAATATCCGTATGGCCGGACAGAGATTACAACCCAGGTACTCGTGAATGAAAATCAGAAGGACTAACACTATATCACCGCACTTGGTTTTGCCAATGAACGCGAGACAAATCGCCACATTGATTACAAATAAACATTGTCCCCCTACCCACCACACAGAAAAAAAGTAAACCTAAAGGTAATATTCGCATTGTGATGCGTAGCTTTCCCACCTAGGACTTCATCAATATGCTCAGCCAGAACGCAATTTTAACGATCTTGGGTTTGGTATTGGAAATTTTTTCAATACAGTTCAAAATTATTATTAAACTTGAGCCTACATGTGCTACAAATAGAATACAGGCAGTCCACAACTTTCACACATTCGAGATCTGCACAACTCGCTCTTTCATACACGACATATTATCACCTTTAAATAAACTTTCATACGACAGATTTGGTCTTTCATATACATCTAGCAACCTACCAACATATTGATATAGCACTGTTAGTTGACCTCTAACACTGCCTGCCGTGTNCTTTCATATACATCTAGCAACCTACCAACATATTGATATAGCACTGTTAGTTGACCTCTAACACTGCCTGCCGTGTTTTCCAGCATTCGCGGATCATATTTTATGAATGTTTAGATATGAGTGTCACATTGGCACAATGCAAATGAGTGCTTCTGTTAAAATAATATACAAATCTCTGGAAAACTTTTACATTGCTTTTTACAACGTACAAAATAAAATTACATCTGTACTACGATTTTACAGAAAGTAGAAAGTATGTTTAATTACCTTATTTATTTGCATGGTACTTACGTATACAGGTGTTGAAAATCATATTTCAGGCAGGAAAGAATTGCACATGTATATTTATTTGTGATATTCAATGAAATACTTGTTAAATATAACATGTTTATCAATTAAATATGTTATCTTTCTACCAAAATTAATTTTTTTTAATTTTCTTGTAACTTTGGAACAGAACCCCTCTATTGCATGCGTATATATGATTCAGCTTTCATACGTTCAACTTTCTCACACATTTTCAGGAAGACATTATGTATGAAAGTGGAGGACTGCCTGTACACTGCAAATGTAATCATTTAATTTAACAGCCTAGAGAGCTTACTGATGTGTATAGGCTGTTCCCTGTAAAATTAGCACCTTTAAAGCCCTAGATACTTTTTCCTTTCAGCCAATTTGTATCGTTTAACCACCATTTAAAATAAATATTGCCATGTAAGTAATAAACACAGTGTGTATATTCCACCGCACTCTTAAATTAATGTCTGGCGTTAAAACTAACTATATTTAACGATTATTATTCCAAATGAGAGGACTTTCAAATGTGCCTCACTTTACAACTTTACCAAAGGTAATTTCAATTTTTTTTATAAAATAACTTTAGAAAAGAGGTACCTAGGATTTGGCATATTTCTGTCACAGTACCAAATTTCACATCAAATTGCTAAAAGTTTAGCATGCAAAAGAAAGCTTGATTAGAATACGATGCGATAAAACGTAGTAGGCTACACAGACAACTGTAAAAAGAAGAGAGAAGTCTAACACTTTCAAGAGAGTACGTGCACGCATGTGCACAGAGAAAGAGGGAGAGAGAAGGGAAGAGGGAGAAAGAGGAAAGGTAAAGAGGGAGAAAGAGGAAAATAGAGGGGGGAGAGGGAAAAAGAGGGGGGAGAGAGAACAGAAAGAGAGAAGAAGAAAGAGAAAAATAGGAAAATAAAAAGAAAATGAGAAGGAAAGAAAATGGACAGAAAGAGAGAGAAAAACAATATAATGATCTACCACAAAACTTGACATTATATTATGTTAAAATGACAAAAAAGCTTTCATGTTTAAAATTAAGAAATTATTACTTGAACAAGATTTCTAGCCTATTCCATAGATTAATATTTAAATTTTTGTAGTACATCTATCAATGTGTAGAAACTGTGGTAATTATTCAGAATAGGGACTTTTCTGAAGGAAATTTCGTAGATCCACAAAAGTAACATAAATGGGTTCTGCACAGCTTACCTTTTTAATATTGAGGAGGGCGTAATGGTAAAATAAGTAGAACGTACTAAATAAAATAGATAAAAGTATGAGCAGTTCGGCTGCTTTGTTTACATCGGACACCATGTTGAATAGACATGTACTGCTGTTCTAACACCACCTATTGGCTGCGGACGTGATGATGTACAATAGTTTAGTACGCCATTGTATGGCATACAGTGCAGTTCACGGTGNGGCTGCGGACGTGATGATGTACAATAGTTTAGTACGCCATTGTATGGCATACAGTGCAGTTCACGGTGTGGAATAATGTGTGCGCGTGGTTTGAAACGTCTGAACCCAACCGTGTGAAGGCTTGCGATTGTAGAATGGAGGGTGCTAGTATGAGTGTTTCTATGCGTAATAGTAGGCTATGTGGCAGGTGTTGCCTGGACGTTTTAGTAGATCATTNGGTGCTAGTATGAGTGTTTCTATGCGTAATAGTAGGCTATGTGGCAGGTGTTGCCTGGACGTTTTAGTAGATCATTGTGTTTTGTCGGGTGAGGTAAGGTGCACAACGGTAGTTGAATTGGCAGAGGACAGTGGAATTGTACCCACCGCCTACCTAGGCGAGTTAATTCATATACTTCCACTATGTTTCACAGTTACTTTAAAACCCTAAAATCCTAGATTAGAATAAAATCGTAGGTTAGATTAAAACCCTACAATCCCAGGTTAGATTAACACCCTATATTAGTAGGTTAGATTCAAACCCTACAATCCTAGGTTAGATTAAAAATGTAAAACAGTGATTCACTCATCGTGGGGTCAGGTTAGGTTNGATTCAAACCCTACAATCCTAGGTTAGATTAAAAATGTAAAACAGTGATTCACTCATCGTGGGGTCAGGTTAGGTTAGGTGGGCACATATTACGAAATTGGGTGGACAAATGTTAAATTGAGGTGTTTGTGTATTTTTTGTGGATGTATTTTTAGTGATTGTACCGCACAATTTCCCTGATCTTCATAGCCGTCCCCACAATCGCATTTGTGGTTTGAGTGTAAATAGAAATACGAATCCTATTGCTATTATTGTATCAATAATACGTTAATGCCCCTAGTAAATTCGTGTTCTGGGTAATTATTAGAGTGNAATCCTATTGCTATTATTGTATCAATAATACGTTAATGCCCCTAGTAAATTCGTGTTCTGGGTAATTATTAGAGTGGCAATATACCCCTTTCCATGATTTTTTCTTTTATTTTCAGAAAAGCCCCTATTCTATATAATTACCCTATTGTTATTGATATTGCAATCTTCTCTTCTGATGTAACTTTGCTCAACACCTTATTGTTGTATAACAATCATATAATGGGTTTCCAAAGTGTAAGAACAATAAAATTAAATAGACTATTCTCCATTCAGTTCATCCGTTGCTACTACTTGCCATCCACCACAATGGTTATCATAAAATACTGAGCGAACATTTGCATTTATGACCACAGGCAAACACAATATTACAAAGAATGAAACTGTTAACCTTGATCCCTATGATTACCAAATACCACTAGGTCTTCCAAAAATCTAGAGTTGCTACACATATAAATAAACACAAAGCACCTCGGTTATATTAAAAAAAAAACACAATTTCAATGTGTACAAAGCCAAAGAAGTAATTTTTTAAACTGAGTCAACTGGTGTTCATACAATTTGTATGTGCAGCATGCATACAATGTCAACTAGGTTACAGAAAATTACATTATTTTGTTGGGAATATTCAGGGTTCCTCACTACCAATTTAATACATCTTCAAGATCAAAATAAGAAAATTGCCCATTTCAAATATTAACTGGCAATCGGGTGGTAACTTCTCCAGGACTCTATAAATAAGCTCTTTTCAAAATGTTTTCAAGAAAACCTCAAAAAGTAAAAAAATATTTTAAAAAGCGAACGAAAACAACACAACTTTTCGTAAAAACGTCCAATCAAAAACATTTTAAGGTTAGAACCACTACAAAGTCTGGAGCAAAATAGCATTTTCAAATAGTGCAAAATACACAATTGCATAGCCTACTGTGAATTAGGTCACACAAACCATGTTCGAACCACATTGTTTGTATTTATTAAAAATAACCTAATACTTCTGGAATGAAACCCATTTAACGAAGAAGAACCTGGAAAAGATCACTCCAATTCACAAACTAATGAAAATTAACAAATATTTAAATAGAGCTATGAAGTGGGAAACACACCTGTGCTTGTATACGCCCATTTTCAGTAACAACCCAGTGGGTCGAAGCTAAAATACTGGACAAAAGTTCACAAAAAATAAATAATGCCTTCCACGAGTCAAACATTATTAACCAATTCTATCACATCCGCCAAACAATACTCCTCCACACATCCCAAAACGCAAGAACCAAAACAAATTTTATTTATCGCACGCTCCCTAAACGCAATTGGCTACAAACATTTGCTAGAAACCTGTTGAAGCCAGAAAGTGTTATTCATTTATTTTGATAGTTTACCTAAATAAAATCACAGCTGTTAACAGATATTGCTAACCTTAAATTAAAGGCTAGTGGGTAAATTGCTAGATGGATATCAGAGTACTCAGACCATTAATTTTTTGGCCCCGATCATCAAGGGTAAATAATCACGATCACAAAATAAAGAATAATTTATAATTATTCGGACTAAGTACCTGTCACACTGTAAAATTTTCCGCTTCAACATAATTGACAATAAAGTTTTAATATAAAATAAGACCATCAAATTTTTTTCTTCCAACAAATTTTATCAAATAATATTGATGTGTTTGAAACTTTTGGCACTATGTCAAATTTTTTACTGGGATGATCAAATTTGAATTATTATTTAATAATTAATTTTCATAGTGTGATATTGATTTGTTTCCCATGTAGTCCATTTCAGGAAGAAATGTAAGGGATATTGTAATTTGTTATCAGTTATTTTCTACATTCAAATTTTATTTATTGCACATGTTATCTACACAATGAAATTTAATGCCTCTATGTTCGTTTAAATTATGTGCAATATTCACTTAAAAAGCATTTATAGCTTGACAGATTCTACATAAATTAATTAACTTCATAAAATACATTATTTCCAGCAATTGTTCGTTATTTTAAAGTTTCTTGATATCCATTTTTGAGGTGCAAGATTTTGATTGGTTGAGACCATCAAACTGACGTTGATCAATCCTGCATAGTCTGGCATGGCCACTGTCATAGTGTCATCGGTCCGCAGTCGCTACACCAGTGCGGCCCGTGGAACACACACTAACTATCTAGGAAGTAATCTAGGCCTCAAGGAGACATCCTTAATTTATAAGGTAAAAGGGTAAGATTAATATTTGCTAGGGAGCCTGAATTACCCGGCTATATATTACATTTTCCTGTAAATTTTAACAGTATGTATCAGGGGATACAGCTACGTGGTCGTTCGGCCCACGATAATGAGAACTGTGACTTCGTTCTCACCCAGTGAGCTGGCAGCCATTTTATTCTAAATAGGAATATTGTGTAATATTCCGATTTTTCTTAACATTGTCGCCAGATGACTTTCGCATTACTGTCCCCGATCGCTCAGGTAATATTAGTATGGTCTCATGTTTTCCTAAGCAGACATGCAACAGATGGAATATGTAGCATATATTTGAGGCTTCAAAAGGCAGACGGTATTCTTGTTTATTTTGTTTATTTGTGTAACCTCAAAAATATGTGTTTTCCAAAGCAGATATAAGACATTACCAATTGCAGATACATCAGGCAGATACAACTGACTCACTGCCCTAACCCAGTCATGTGCCTTTTAGCATGACGTGTACCACACATCCACGAGTGTCCCAGTGATCATTTGTGCCTTCGAAGTCAGCAGCCCACCTGATAGACACCATGTTTTGTCGGGCAGTTAATGCCGAACATGATAGAAAGTGCCGACGATGACATAACACACCCGCCTTGTTGTCATCGGTTATGCTACTCAAGCGACCATCATGGTTTATTCTCANTGCCGACGATGACATAACACACCCGCCTTGTTGTCATCGGTTATGCTACTCAAGCGACCATCATGGTTTATTCTCATAAAGGGGTAACACTTAAGGCCGAGTAAATAGAGTCCCGGTATAGCGTATTCCCGATTGCCTCAACCATCAGGCCAACCATGCCTTGGAGGGAATGTCGGGGCAGTTCGCAACATCACCTGTGCTAGTGGATAGGGGAGTGTGCCACAGACCCAAAAGCTACATCAAATTGCTACACAATAAATTAGGTACAGCCTACAGCAGTTTATAACCCTGTATTAATTACCATCACTGTNTGCCGACGATGACATAACACACCCGCCTTGTTGTCATCGGTTATGCTACTCAAGCGACCATCATGGTTTATTCTCCTAAAGGGGTAACACTTAAGGCCGAGTAAATAGAGTCCCGGTATAGCGTATTCCCGATTGCCTCAACCATCAGGCCAACCATGCCTTGGAGGGAATGTCGGGGCAGTTCGCAACATCACCTGTGCTAGTGGATAGGGGAGTGTGCCACAGACCCAAAATCTACATCAAATTGCTACACAATAAATTAGGTACAGCCTACAGCAGTTTATAACCCTGTATTAATTACCATCACTGTAATAAATGTATCATTTTCATATTTGGGCATTGCTATGCACACCCCTTTGGGGAGATTGGACTCGCCCAATAGCAAAGCTGGAAGAGCTTAGACTTGCCTAGTGGTAAATCTTCTCGGGCGAGACATGGTCCATATTTATTTTTCATGATGTATGGGAACTTCTTTAATTGGTAATAAAGTGTGCATATTTATTTATTTTTATAGCAGCTTGCCAAAAATATTTTCATCTTTAATTCAATATGCCATTTAAGAGTGGTGCCATACAAACTCACATCATTATTACTTACGTAACAACACTTAATTAGTGTGGTATATGTCACCAGAACATGTTCTTTTACTGCCAGTATCTTATCATGTAATTTGTTTGTAATCTAGGGGTTTGTTGTCATTTTTGCATTTTTCTGCCACCGACTTCAGTAGGACTTTGCCAAAGCCAATGCCATTTATTCTGTCAAGATTCAGCACCTGGGCCAAGCGGTAGTGCAGGAGCGTCGCTCCGAGTGAGTCTTCTTCTGCACATTTACTTCTTGGTTGTTATGGTTTTGAACTTAATTCACGGGACATTTTAAGCATTTAATGTTGAGGGGCGGACTGTCTGCATTCTGAAACTCCAGTCCATGACGTAGCGTGCCGTGCAACATTCGCTCCATTGTATTGCATCGCACCAATTTTCTAAATAGGCTATCTGCGAGCCTAGCACTGAGCCCATGTGGTTTTCAAATATTTGTAAATGTGAATTTGTGAACTGTGCCAAGAAAACTATTAGTAAAAAAATATTCACCCCTATTTGAGTTTTTTCTTTGGTATGTACTACTTCTGGGTATTTACAGTGCTGCATCCACTTCCAGCACAGTTTCTATGTAAGGCCACAACAGTCTCACCAACAAGTTTATAATAAATGATTATTTAATATTAATTAAGGCATGTAGGCACAAAGTGGATTACTTACACCATCTACATCTACAGCAACAACTTAATCTGAATCTGACCAAGAACCACCAATTACCCATGTGCTGTCGACCAAATTATGTTCATTAAATCATGCTATTCAGTTATGGAACTGGGCAATCTAAACATTTTACCACCCTTAACCCGACAAAGTAAGGTAGGGACATTCATCTCATCCCTGGGACCCTCCACAGTGACAAACATTCTTATGATTATTGGTTTTTATGACTTTTTATGTCTCAACATCAAGGAGAAGTGAGGTTAGAGTTAAAATAAGACACTTTTCAGAGGTGGTCAGAAAATTATAACAGGCACCATAGCAAGAGACTTTTTCATGGGTGTGGGCCATTCGCCCATTTGACTCCTCCTGAGATCACCCTGCGATGAGGTGAAGTCATGATAATGAAGTTTTCCAGTAATGCCTACCTGAACAAGAGTGTTGGCTCTCTCATACGCTACTAAACGTTGAGTGAAATTGTTGGATGGCCATATCACATGCCAGAAACAATATAGGTAAATGCTGTTGTCATATTGCAGTGATGCAGTGGGTAGAGCACCCACAAATAGTTACATGACCAAGATGCGGCCGACAACAAAATAAAAACACACATGTTAGTATGCACTGAATTTACTCACTGTTATACCCTCATACAAGGCAATGATACCGATATAGCAGCTATGGCACGTTACTCGCTTACAAAGCAAATAGGTATGTGGCTGTTATAGCTAATTATGGTGAAGTTACATCCCCGACAAACTCTGAGCTGGAGGGGTTGGGAGCAACACTGTCTCCGGGTTAACGATAACCAAAATTAAGTTACAGAAAAATAAATCATCGATAGAGAGCTATGTGACCGGTGCAAGAAGGTTGAAGACCTGGCGATACATGGCATGTGGCCACTCCAAACAAGCGTTCATAGCCAACACAACATGGTGGTGTCTGCCGAGATTAACATTAAAATGTGCACCAGTAAGTTGGTAAAATACATAGACACTTCAATACCTAAAATAAATTATTAACCTAATTAAAAATACATAAGATAACCTTGATATAATTTGTTTAATCAAATTACATGTAAAAATTAAATGTGTTGGCACAGGATTTCTTTTGCAACATGATTTTGTTTGCGGGTGCAATCTATACCAGTCTATTGCTTCTTTAAATGTTAGATCGACACACTTTATATTAGTTTTGAACAATAATGAAAATATGTTGCACTCTAGATTTACAGAACTAAAGAGTGGCAGTGATTGATTGTGGTGGGCGGGTCCATTCTAACCATGGGAGGGGTGTAGAAAACCATGCTTGATTACTTTATAAACAAAGCTAATTTCACCAGTAGTGCAAATTAGCAAGTTTAAAGTAAAGCTTTGCATTTCACACATTTTAACATGACTTTACAACACACATACACCACATGCACAACACACATATTGGGACATAAACGTGAAATTAAGGGAGACACATGAGCGGTTTCTTGATCTCTGTAATTGTTGTGACCCCCTTGCTAAATTAATTTTCCTGGCAGTATTCTTTCTGGGGACTTCTCTTGGTGGTGTTGGTTAACCCGAAGACTCAAAGATGTCTCTTGAGGGCAAGAAGGTGGGATGGCAACCTGACTCTGGTGGTGCTTGAAAATAAGCTGATTTGGGGTATACTCTAGCACATGTAGCTGGTGCTGGATTCAGGAATGGGTGGCCACTGCATTCAGGTTGAATTTTCCCAGTAGAGAGTATGTCGTAGCTGCACTATATAGCAGGACGAGCAGGCTAAGGAAGGAGGGATGTGGCACGCATCATGAGATGCCTTTACGTAATTGCTTACCAGGCTGCTTTGGTGCTGTATGATACCTGCCCTGCTGGGCTATTGTCATGCAACTCCCCAAAAGATTCACAGTATTCTGGACCATGACATTACCACTGCTACTACTGGAACAGTAGTGCTGCAGCCATCGTTATAAATGTTGTGGGTGGCACAGGGCAGTACCTGAGGCCCCACTGCTGTTCCTATTTACTACCCAGTGGGGTGAAGTTCTGTGCTGGTGTTGTATTGTTTGACTGCCTGAGCTCTCAACTTCCCTCCCCAAATATGTTCTATGCTTTAATGCGTCCCCTGGATAGGAACCGGGGTTCTGGGCATCAGTGATGGTAGAAGTGGTTCTTGTAGTTGCTCTGTTAATGTTCTCTCTGCGATAGGTGGCACAGAATGCAGGATGGCTAGTGGCTGGAAACACACCTGCAGCCATTTAGCCTGAAACGAGCATTCGTCGGAACAGTCGTACAGTTCACGACTCCCTGGCACTTCATCAACTTTGCATTGTCTATCGTCAAGAACAATAGTTTTCACTTTCTTCAACCAGGACATTATTATTCAATGTAAATTCATCGCCCAGGAAGAGGCGCCTCTATAACTTCTGCAGACCTAAAGCCTGAGTTAGTGGAGGTGACTCAGAGCTGGTTGAGTGTAGAATTGCCTGGCGCCAGGGGAGAGTTAGTGATGTGTGTCGTTCGGTCGATGGCCCAGGGAGTCCTGGAGTCCTCCATCAGTTTGCAGATGATGTTGTCATGTACTTACTGTTATTATTATTGACACCTTATGACGAGACTGTTGGCCGTCTCGTATGCCTGAAATATGTTAGAAAATTTTGGGTGGTACTACAAAGGGCGTAGCACCCTAAGCATCCCGGAGGACAATGAATCAACACACATTGAACTTTGTAAAGCAGTTTACTCACTGTGCTTGATTACATGTGAATAATAAAAGAAAATTGACCCAGTACTTACGGCCTGCTAGTAACCTTAGTGTAAATATGAGTGTGGTGTTATGCGGATATGCGGTAGCGTTAAGCTCTCTGGTGAGAGTGTAGGTGGTTCTCCCCTCGGCACTTAAAAAAATAATATAAATCAAATGTTCCAGTTAATGAAGTTACTATTGCAGTGAAGTGATATCAGCCTAAATGACGGTGCCGAAGGGGCTCACAGAGTGGACGACCAATGCTGCTGGTCTTACTCGAGTGCTGAGACGAACAGTCAGAGTGACATCTGCTTCCATCACAAGTGGAGAGAACCAGCATCAAATGCCGAATGAATAAACATGACATGAACACTATGTTATATTTTGGCAATGGTGAAAAATTGTATAAATTAAATTAAACTCATTGGTCACACTCCTGTTGATTAACAAATGTCTGTTAATGTTGATGTGAAGTTTACAGGGAGTGTCACCACATTAAATGACACACTACAATGATGGAGGCCCATACAGGCAATCTCCCTTTTTGAAAACATAATTGCTCTTTTATAAATAAACATTAAATACATTAAAACACTTTCTTGTAAAAAGTGTCTTTATTTCATTTACTGTGAAGGGGTGTGGG
Source organism: Clitarchus hookeri (assembly GCA_002778355.1). NCBI lineage: Eukaryota > Metazoa > Arthropoda > Insecta > Phasmatodea > Phasmatidae > Clitarchus > Clitarchus hookeri. The sequence continues at coordinate 611,545 of NQII01000644.1, forward strand.
TTGCCATGTTCGATTGCTCTTAATACAATAAAACACAACCCCGACTGTCGTTGAGAATGCGATGACATTGTTTGATGTGTTTTTTAGAAAAATGCTGCACTCTACCGGTTACACTTTGGGGCACTTAGCACTTCAGCTTTGGTTCACAGACCAGTTCGATACCACTTGGTGGTGCATCATATCGTATGTCGCGGCGCGAGCTGCTACTATGTAACGACTAATTTCCAGTGCGCCCAACGGCTGTGGCTTAGGGTAAACACCGTTTCGGACCACCTTCTTATTTATTAAAAGAGTTACCTCTTGTAATAAAAAGTAGGATGTTCTCTTGAGTCATATAATCCTTTTTGGCAAGAAGGTGCAAGTTCCATTCTTGTCAACTTGCACTATGTCTTCTTGACCTAATGTTGTTGGTGCGGCCAGTTGTAGCTGGTGCAGTTGATGTGAGTGCGGCGGTCAGAGTGGACACGAGGAGCTCGTGGACGCGTGGTTCACATCAAGCCCCAGGGGTGTAACTTCATCACGTAAATCTGGAGAGCACACACTTATTTTTCCAAATTAGACCCCGACTAGCTTAGTGCGTCGGGTCCGCTTAATGACATGAGTATCATCAATTGGTTTCTATTGTCAGAACGTCAATAAATTATTTCAACCCCGGGTCAAGCCTTTATGATTCCAGGCCTCGCATCTTAAAGGTATTTCGTGAGCTGGACTCATCAACCAGCTATTATCTGGGTTTAAGTGTTTAAAGAGTAATATGTACATTTATCAGTGTTTATTGGTGTGTGGAGTGACCTTGCGACTTCCCATTTAGCTAACTTCATACCAGCATAACTGTCTACCTCAGAATGGGCACCTGTGGCGATACTGGGCCGACCGCGACTGTCAACGGCTAGCAGCCTATCGAACTGCAATTAATACCACTTTAATTAAGACGTAAAGGATCGGGAGAAAAGCCTAGCCACCTTGGTGACTCGGCCACGACCCACAACAGCAGAGCAGCTGGTAATAAATCAACAAGATGTCTCTGATGAGTGTTTCCCGCCAGAACTTTGCACGAGTAACAGTGCAGCGGCGATGGCTACACCATTACCCAACCCCGACCTCACATCAAATGTGTAAATTGGCGTTGTCTCTCCATGTCCATTGCTTGGTTAATCGTTATACACATTAAAACTATATTTAAAAAATATATATATTTTATCCAAGTTTACAGTTGCTGAAGAGGTGGCTCGTCATGGACGAGCTTACTTTTCCCGATTATTTCTGTTCGGGAAGCCATGCTCGATGGCGGTTAAAACAAAGCCAATTTTGATTTCATTGGTAATGAATACTATTGGGTAGTGGTAAATATATTAGATTTTATTCTGCACACTCTTCTTCTTCGCACTTCGCACATAACACATACATGGTGGTGGAACACTGAATGAAGTGGGCACACAAGGGATGACTGGATAATAAGAATCGCTGTGTCCCCCTCATTGCAACTATTTACCCAGTGGTGTTAATACTGGGGACTCCTCTGGTTGTGGTCAGATGGTCCGAATAATCACACTCTCAAAATTTCCACCACTTAAGCCCTGGGTTAAAGAGCTTGATGTTCCTGATAGCTTAGGCATGTGCAGTGATACAAACCTAATGCCACAAGAAACCACAGTGAACCATATCAGTAGCAGCTAGAAACAGTTTATCCACATTATTGTTTTCATTAACAGTCAACCTTATCACAGACTTATTGATACAGCAGCTTCACATAATTTTGTGCAACCTAGTATTGTGAATCGTGCCAATATCACACTGTCAGCACACATCATTCCCTTAGGAAGTAAACACCACTATAGTAGCATCTGAACAAGCTGCCATTACAGTTTATATCAGGGACTTAGAGACAATCACAACCTCAATAGTCACACCGGACATCAGGGAAGACACAATTCTAGGAGTACCCTGGCTGACCGAATGCAACACTAATGGGGAACCTGCAGCCCACAGCATCCATTTCGGTCTCAAGAAGTGGGGCACAGTATATCTTTGGTGGAGTTTGAGAACGATATCCCACAACATCATCATCATGAGCAGTGCAACGTGTTTGCCACCCATGATGCACTCCGACGGACTATAGTGCCAGAGCATGCAATTGCCTTAGTGGAAGAATTACCTATGTGCACCCCGATGTGCAGTTATTTACCACATCAAGCCCATATCATAAAACAGCAAATCCCGGAAATGTTAAATAATGGTGTTATCAAGCCAACAAGCAGTGAAATCGAATCAGCAATAACCTAACATCAAGGCCAGTTTTCATGCATGTCCAACACTTGCAAGGTATGCTCGGACATGCCACTTGTTTTTGCAAATGGATGACAGTCAAGAGAGATTAGGTGCAGTGTTATACCAATGCGGGGACGATGGCAAAAAACACATAGTCGATTACATGAGTACTAAGTTCGGGCCAACCGAGCGCTGGTATGATGCAAATGAAAGGGAGTGTTTGGTGGTAATATGGTCTGTGAAAAAGTACCTCCTATGCTTATTTCGAATACCAGAGTTTCACCCTGCACACAGACAACTGGTGTTTGGTGTGATTACACAACATGCGAGAAGCCTGCAGCATGCTGACCTGTTGGGTACTTTTCTTTCAATCCTACGACTTCATAATAGGGCATTTCCTGACAGTGATGAGCAGCTCGCTGGTGCAATGTCGTGCATGACTGTGTTGTGTAAACCAGCAAATGTGTCATAATTAGTAAACACTTCAATATGTGCGAAACGCAAGAACCAAAGTGTTGGTGTTGACGTGGTCAAGCAATGGCTCGGAGAAATACCCGTCCCTAGTTGCGAAAGCCAACTTGACGCAGGTGTTACTAGAGCTGATGATGTAGAAAATATGTACCAGGTGCCACAGCTCTGTGGTGAGCTGATGAAATGAGGTTCGTTTCGGTCGTCAGCCTAGGGGACTCTGGTTAACACTCCGTCACATATGATGTCGAGGCTGTAGGCCGCCTCGCATGCCTTAATTAAATTACAAATGATACACTTACGACGCTTGTGGAGTTATTTATTCCTTGCGACTCCTTAATGAACACACACAACTTTAATACAAAACGTGGCCTTAACGGCCCTTAAACAGTGAACATGTGGCTTTATAATGTGAAACACGATTGCGTTAAAACTCTCCGAAGAGAATAACGTTGCTCTCCCCTCGACGCTATAACAAATAAAATAAATTATCCGGCTCATGATGTGGAGTCTATTGTAGTGAATATGAGTTCAGCTTAAGATGTCGGCATCGAGGGCCTTTGCAGAGCGAGAGACTTACACGTCTTGATGTGTTCAAGTGCTATAGAGAACAGGGTGGAAGCATGGGCCTCCTTCCGCTACCTGAGGGCAGCCGACGCCAAGCGGCGAAACGATGAAGCACAATATACACTAAAAAAATGATTATGAGATGGAAGTGACATGAATTAAATTAACCTAAGACAGCATAATTTTTCCTTAAAAAATTAAAATAAAAATGATTATATTAATCCTACAGGTTTCCATTATACCAGCCACAGTATTGCCAAGTGTACAATATCAAATNAAAAATAAAAATAAAAATGATTATATTAATCCTACAGGTTTCCATTATACCAGCCACAGTATTGCCAAGTGTACAATATCAAATGTCCCTGGCTGTGGCTGTGTCAACTGTCTTTCATGATGAAAATTATGATATTAATTATATACACTGATACAATCAATAACACTGAATAAATACCCTGATGCAATTATGAACACTGATGCAATTAATAACACTGATGCAATTATATACCCTAATTGAATACACTGATGCCATTATGAACACTGCTGCAATTATGAACACTGATGCAATTAATAATGCTGATGCAATTACATACTCTTATTGAATACACTCATGCTATTATGAACACTGCTGCAATTATGAATACTCTCACTCGTGCCCACAAACCCGTCGGTGAGCTGTGTCTGGTGTAGTGGACACGACTGCGGCAGTCAGAGTGGGCACAAAGGAGCTAGTGAACATGCGGTTCAGGTCAGTGTGTACGGGACGGCTGTGTATTCCCCACAGCATATGACGTATGATGCATGTTCATTCTTCATACATCCAAGGAACAAGTATTATATTATGCACACAGAAATTTGCAGTCAACCCAGGTGTGGAAAATGTCCTGCGGAACATCAGGGACAATTTTTTTGGTCAGGTGTAACTCGCAGTGCGAGACAGATTGTGTAACACTGCATCACATTTAATCACTTTAAAGCATGTACGGTGAATAGTACACAAGAGCAGAAACAGTGTGAGCCATAAGAACAATTTGAAGTGGTATCACTGGAGCTTGGACTATTTCTCAAGGTGTGTAGAAGCTTACAAAGAACCCAGTCTTGTGTGCCAGTAGTAAAGTAGAAGTACTGGAGAATCACTTTTTCCTGTGCTGGGGCTGTCTAAAGGCACTGATCATAGATAATGGGTCACAATTCACAGGGCTTAAGTGTTGGGAATTATTCACTCGCTGGGATGTGTGCCATTTGAAGACTGCTGTTTTACTACCCGCGAGAGAAACCTATGGAGCAACATAATGAATAACCTAAGAAGCAGCTACATCCCTGTGTGGCGGAGCAACACACCAACTGTGCGAAACACCTGCCTGCTGTGCTCTCCACCCTCAACCAGAATGTCAAATCAGCTACTGGCAAGTCACCAGCTGATGTCCTGCTGGGCCACAATCTTGTGCTGCCAAATGAGTGGGTCTGCACTCTCGCAGTTGGCCACAGTGAAACAACGGACAGCGACATATGTCTCGAGTGGAGAGAGAGAGAGGGAGAAGGAGCAATTGCACACCCAGCAGTGGCTCCCCACAACCAAGCAGCCACCATCGTGCCTACCCCCTGGTCAGCAAGTATACATTTGCCTCCACCCTCAGTCATCGGCATGCAAAGATTTTTACGATGGTCTAGCCACAAGATTGAGCGAACCTCGCAGCATTGAGCAAGCATTAATGGTGGCACTATGTATGTTGAATTAATGTCACATACTTATTGAAATGTTTTTGTACACAAGTTGATGTCGCCATACTACTGTTACACATATCAACTTGATAAAAACGTGTCCTTGGAGAAAACTCTTAATATACCGTCCACCGAAAACGGTACATTTTCTACACCAAACAGTTAACACAATACACTGGTAACTAATAATTAAGAATAAACGAAATTACATCCACTTGTAACTACACCACCAGGTAAAGTGGATTATACAACATATGCAATATATTTTAGGGGTAACTGACAAATATTTGACACAGGTGTTTGCATAGTTCCATTTGTGATCCTTAGAGTAACTACTCTCACAATACCATCTGCACCAGAATGAGTCTTCGCAATTCTTGCTGTCTTCCACTGCAGGGGAGGTAGGTTTGTGTCCTTCACCAATACTAGCATACCTACCTTTACGCCTGGTACTGGAACATTCCATTTGATCCTTTGATGCAGAGTGCGCAGGTAATCTGAGCTCCAGCATTTCCATATGTACTTCTTTCATCTGCATTCAAGCTGCCAGCAATTCAAGTGGTTGCTCGTCACTGTCAACAGGTTTTCTTCAGATAGGCCAACAAGTGGTGCACCAACTAAAAAGTTGCCAGAAGTCAGAACATCAAATTCCATTGAATCAGTGGAGAGTGGGCAAAGTGGTCGGGAGTTCATTATGGCAGAAATTTCTGCGAACAAGGTTGACAACTCCTCAAATGTAAGAACTTGATCACGTATAACTCACCTCATGCGAGTCTTGACAGACTTAATAGCCACCGCCAATAATCTTCTGAAATAAGGTACTCGCAGGAGGGTTAAAGTATCACCTGGTGTTGAGCTGAATGAGCTGTAGTTGAAGAGATTGCCACATTGGTTCTGCAAACAAGGCTTGGTACAGCTCTCTCAGTTGCCATCTTGCACAAACAAAATTTGCACCTTGGTCAGATTACATGTCAGCAGGAGTCTCCCTAAGTAATACAAATCGCTTAAGAGATGCAACAAAGACATCTGTGGAACGTGAAGAAACCAGCTCCAAATTCACTGCCTTGGTGGACAAGCAGATGAATAAGCACAAGTAGTTCTTCATAGAAGTGGTCGTTCGTGTCTTGGCTGTTTGGTTAAAAATGATCCACCAGCATCCACACCAACCTTTAGGAAAGGACGAATCTGAAAAAAATCTGGACTCTCGTAGATTTACCATGAGAGGTGCACGGTCCTTGGGACTCCTCCACATAAAACAACGAACACATTTGTCTATCTGCTGGTGAATGATACACCGAGCACTTATAATAAAAATTTGTCTTTGAATTAAGCATTTAGTAGTTTGCGGTCCTACGTGCAAGTAAGCAACATGAAAGAAATTGTTTATTAAAATTGCCAAATTACATTTGCCTGGAATCAATTGGGCGTTTGGCTCCATAACCTAAGGACGAATGTTGTAATCTGCTGCCCACCCTGACAACACCCTGGGCATCGAGAACGGGTTGCAACCTTCTAAGAATACAACAACTTTCACCTCTTTATGTAGTTTAATTTCACCAGAAATGTAGTATTGTTGCATAAACAAAACCCAAAAGACCAATGCCGATTGAATTTCTACATATGTCAGGTAGTGAGCTGTTGGATGAGGTTTGTTTTGAAAGGCATCTCCAGCTCTGATATGCCAGGCAGTCAGAAAAGGCAGAAGAAAAGGACTCTAACAACTTTACACCACCTTCCTGGTTGAATTCAGCAACTAGAGCACATTACCCGCACTAGCTTTTACTCACAATATTCAACTTCACAAAACACTTCAACTTGATCTGCAGGCCAATTTACTTCAGAGTCCTTCAGCCAATTAGGGCCATGAAACCACAAGGTACTGTTCACCAACTGGTCTGGAAGTGAACCCCTTGATGCCAAATCTGCTGGGTTGTCTGCAGACGGCACATATCTCCACGCACTTCGAGCCACCAATGTTTGAACTTCTCACACATGGTTTGCCACAAATGACTTGAACCTATGAGGAGAAGACTTAACCCACGAGAGGACAGAGGTAGAATCTGTCCACATGAAGAGAGCAACATCTGCTGTCATGTTCACATAACATGTGTTTATATTAGTTTATATTACTCCACGACCTGGCCAACAACAAGGCCCCAGAAAACTCAAGTCTTGGAATAGATAACGTTTTTAGACGTGCAACCTTTTATTTCGACATTACCATGTGTACTGAAACCACACCTTTATCATATACTACCCTAACATAAAGTACAACAGCATACACCTTCTCGGAGGCATCGCAAAGGCCATGCAACTGAATACTTGAAAAATCAATGGCCCAGATATACCTAGGAATTCTTACACTGGACAAAGAATTCAGTGATCCTTTAAAATGCAGCCATTTCCAAAAATGTTGCTAGGAACGGGTTCATCCCAATACAGTACTAATTTTTCCAAGTATCTGAAGCAGTGCCTATACTCATACAACAAACGGGGATACCCAACTACATTGATCAAACAACCTCGCTTAGTTATGGAAAGGTCAGTAACACTCACATGGTAGGTAAACTCGTCAGTTTTGGGGCACCAGTGCACACCCAGTATCTTCAGGACAGGTCTGGAGTCTTCATCAAAGCTGTGCAGCACCTTCCGTTGCTCTACAGGGACACTGTCTAGAAGACCTGGGTTGTTCGAAGACTATTTCCATAGCTCAAAGTCATCCAATGCCAGGAGGGATACAAGCTCTGCCTTGAGAGCTTGGGCTGCTGCAAGTGATGCTGCTACAGTAACAAACTCGTCAACAAATATGTTATGCTGTAACTCTTGTGCTGCTCTCGTGTATAAATGTCCTTCGTCGTGATCCAGTTGTTGCACAGTTCTGATTGCCTGGTATGGAGAGGAGACTAGTCCATAGGTAACTGTGTTTAAATGATCTATTTGAATATATTCATCATATTGATGTCTGCAGATGGCTTGGTGAGTGAGAGTCTGATGGTACATTTTGCAGAAATCTGCTGTGAAGACGACCAGTGAAACACGAATATTAAGGATGATTTCAGGTAGGTCCTTCTGAAGTTTCTGACCAGTGCTGAGTATGTCGTTCAATGAGACACTGTTAGCTGCCTTCGCTGAGTCATCGAATACTACATGTACATTGGTTGTTGAACTTTTCTCCTTATACACTGCATGGTGAGAGATAACATGCATGAGCACAACCCTGGGCTTCTGAGCATCACTGGTCTCCAGTGTGGCTGCAACTTGGTATTCTGGTACACTTATCAATTGTGTCATGTGACCCAGTTCCTTATACGCTTCCATGAAGACCTTGTGCTCACAAGCTAATTTTGGAATTCTGCCAAATTTTGCTTCAAGGTATTTGAATCTGGTCAAGGTCTGCTGTAGAGAGTCTCTATATTCAAGAGCAGACTGTCTAAATGGCAGGCGAAGAATGTATTCACCACTTGGTGCCCTGGTATGGGTTGTGACTAAATGGTCCTCACATTGCTTGTCATCTTGTGATATTTACTCTATCCTTGGGACCTCTTCAATGCATGAGGCTCACCTGGAATTTTGGCAACAGTCATAGCTTCACTAACTATGTCAGATGACAACAGCATATCAACAGGCCCAGGGACATTGAATGAGGTGTCATCCAGTTTCAAGCCTGCAAGGTGTGTCATACTCTCTAAATCAATGGTTTAAGATGACATATGATGTTGTTATGTTCGTAAGAACAATATATTTTACATCAAACTGGTTTTCCTGACAGTCAGCTGGCTTTATTGGACATTACACTACACCTTTAACACCACACACTGACGTTTGTCCAACACCTGCAATTTCTATTGCTTGATGGTGATGTGGCAAACACAACCTCTGCTCACACTCTTCAGTGATGAATGAAGTCTACGAGGCACCATTCAACAACACTCTTACAGTCTGAAAGTTTCCACTCCCATCATGCACATGCACAAGTGCAGTTTGTAACAACACAACAACATGTTGCTTTTCATTATCGTGGGAAGAATGAAGCGCCTGCACTTTATTCCCAGACTCTGTACATGCTCGATCAGGACCATAAATTTGTTTGGTGAAATGAAGCAATGAATAATGTTTACCATTACACACTCTACCAAATTTTTTTGACAAACACATTCGTGAAGTATGACATCTCTTTAGGGAATTAAAACAAAGTTTTTGCTCCCACACCAGTTGCACCCTGTCATCTGTAGTTAAGGACACAAACTTATCACATTGTATATTAAATAGGGCTGATAACACACAACACACAGTTCATCCTTTTCCACTGCCACTAATGTAATGCTTCGCCAAGATTGTGATTTTATACCTGTCTTAGTACAAACCGGTTGTGCTTTCAACTGCATTTTGCTTTGCTGACCATACTGTGTTGCTAAACCATGAGCAGAGAGCAGCTGAACACTTCCATGTGCTGTTTCCCGATGCTCGAGGAAGAATAGCAATTATTCACATGTTGGCAGTTGCTGGTCTACAGTAAACTCGAGTACTTGGTAAAGTGCTGGCTCCAGTTTCTCCTGTAGAATGTTCAACAATAAAATACTCAGTTCCTTAATAGGAAAGTTTTCAGCCTGCAAGGCAATGAAGTTATCTCTAACCACATTAACAAAGTGTTGCAATGACTCTGGTGATGAGGTAACAGGCGGTACATGTAGAATATTTTGCACATGTATGGTTGTAGAAATACATATGTTCTTGAACTTCTTCTCAAGAACTGTCCAAACTATGTCATAGTTATTTGAAGTTAGACGAGTTCCTTCGGTTCTTCCTTGAGGCAACCAATGAGATAGTGTAATTTTTTTAACATTTGTTAAGGACTCATATTGATGTACTATAGATGTTAACAGCTCTGTGAATGAGGTCCATTTCGCTTTATTTCCAGAGAAAATTGGCAAGGGCGATGTCAGAAAAATTGCACATGGTTGGCCGCTGCGACCCGATCGTTAACTCAGACTGCTGGCTGTACGCTGATTATACTCACGAAGTAAATGTCGGTATAATCTTTCGAAGTCATTGAAGGATGCATTTAACGTTTCTATGCTTCATATTTCCGCCTTCGGTGGGGACACGCACAACATAAAATAGTTCGCCTGAAATTCTTGTTTTTTTTCTGATATTTCTTCAAAAGGAATTACGAACTCTTCCACCTTTTCATGGTAACCGCTTGCTTCATTTAACAAGCTTGTAACTTCATTGATCTTCTCGATCACATAATCGAATATGATTAACTGAAGCTCGGTGGAAATGGCAGCCATAACCACACTTTCGGGCAACACAATTTTTGTTTATCGATTTCACTTCACCACAACAGTACAAGAACAGTACGTTTATAATTTAATAACAGCACTGTTGTTTATTGCGTACATCCAGCCCAGAAGACCAAAAAATTTGAATTAATATCACATATTTATTGAAACTTTTTTTGTACATGAGTTGATGTCGCCATACTACTGTTATACATACCAACATGATAGAAAAATGTCCTTGGAGAAAACAATTCTTAACAATATACCTCATCCAGTTCAGCCAATGCAGATATGCTCGCATCTACAGAGATCATTTGCACCTTCACATGGCACTCCCCACAACACCACCTCTGGCGCCGATTTGCCTCCAGATGGCAAACTAGCATTTCATAGCACGAAATCATCAAACTACACCACAGCAGTGAAGATGTCAACTGGCGTCCCCTGCACCACCTTTTACACCCAATGACGCCCGGCATCCCAAAGCCTTCCAGGGATCATTCGGGGGTGGGAGCATTCGTCAATGGAATGGTGTCAACAGCAGTCCCCCTACAGTACACCTGCACCACCAACATAAGAACAGCAGCACTTGGAAGATCATTTATGGCTGGTCAGCATCGTGACGCCTGGCATCGTGGTGCCCTCCTCAATAAAGCCCTCTCCTCTGACACCTCGCTTGCTCAAAGTGACGCCCCAGGAACACCGTAAGTTTTGTCGACGATGTTGGGGCGCTTTCTGGAGGTGCCCACTTCCGACGAGGTGGTGACGCATGGGGGGGAGCAGCAGTACCACCCACATCACCCGAGGGGACACCAACAGGTGGTTAACCCCCTCCACCTCAGCCCGGGTCGCTACCACCGGCAGCAAGCACCATGAGACATCAGCTTTACCAGCGATGGCGACAATGAGAGGAGCAACACATGCAGCTAGCCACCACCATGCCATTCCCAGTGGTGGCATATTCTACACAGCCAGGCGTTCACCGCATGTGGAGACGTACACATGAGGACGTGTATTTCACAAAAGAGCCACCCCATGGCAAACCACTTTTAAATTTTATTATTTTTATTTGCATTTTGAATTTTACTTTGCGATATCACAGTATCAACGATTATAATGATTATTATATTTATCAGTTCAAGAGTGTTCATTGCAATTTTTCAGGTGTTTTAATATGTGTTCATTTAGCAAATTAGGTAGCTTTTAGCTGATCTCACCCAGCCACATACCGAAGCCTGCAGCCCAGTTTCCAGCTCGTGCGGGGCAGGCATGCAGTTAAGGTGGTTCCAAGCATCTTCACTTTTGTATAACCAATCATTTCATTGCAATAGTTAATTTTATAATCAACCTTTTGTTTTACTGTTCGGAAAAGCTGCCTCGCCTGTTCTGGGAATAGCATTACTCCAGAAAGCGTAATTTCCTACCCTAATTCCACATGTACACGGCTTGTGTGCCCACTCTTTAAAACCACATAGCCTACCAGGCGAGCTGAAGTCTTGGAACAGTGTCGATTGTGTGATTCTCCGCTTCGTGAGAGAGCAGTGTAATTTTTTTGCAAGAAAATATACATATGTTTGGGATGGATGTGCATCATTTAACGCATGACCTAAGGGTATTTAGGGGCATGGAACTCCTGTAACTTGCCATCTATAGCGTAATTGTGCCTTTTGTTTCACTGTGTGTGGGAATTTCTGGTTAAGCAGGTCTGCCTTGAATAAGCCCATATCCACTAGGCACATGGCTAAATCACATGGGAGAAGACAAGAGACACCTTAATTTCCAGGACATAAGCATATTTACCACAACAAGGGATCAGCAGTACGTCCAGGCGGATGGCCACATGACCCTGGGATAAGTGCAACATAATCAAGTCACCACTGAACTGTGCTGACTGGCGACTTTGTCGGGTAAATCCAATCTTTCCATCCACCTTTATAATCCATCATAATTTTGCCATTCCTCAACCCAAGTGTGTCCCGGCCACTCAACACTCGCCACCCCGTCAGAGGGCACTCCGATGGATGTCGCCCTGCGATGTCTTACGACATCCCAGCATGAGTCCTTTGCTACACTCCCAGCATCTTGTGCAACCAGTCCCCTAGGAAGCCCGTGTCAGTGTAGTTTGCGGTGCGAAATATGTTGAAGGGTAGTAACAGTTACCTTCTCAAAAATTGGCCTCACAATAATATCTGCAATTGTGAATTTATGGCAGGGCTTCTCACAGCCCTGTGAACTAGAATAGTATTGCCCATCAGCAAGTTTCAACAACTTATATAATTTTTGCATTTTAAATAACTTTTTATAAATGTAATATTGTTACGTGATTTTTTAGTGTTTCTTTATTAATCAGCATCAAAGATGCAAGGGCAGCGAAATCACATTTACTTTTCAACCTATTCTTACATTAGTCTGCCAACTTATTTTCACTAACTTATTTAATTGAAAGACATAATGAGTATAGTCTGTTCACGGTTTCTTCACACTTTTTGAATGTAACCTTTCAAAAATCACCTAATGTTTGATGCGTTTGGTTATTTTCTAAATATGCCATGTATGACAAGTTTTATAGTTATATTAAGATAAAAAGTACCTTATTATTGGTTGAATCGAACTTTTACTTATATTTCATCTATAAATTAAATTATTTCATTTATAAGTGTGTTGGCAATGCATAGTAAGAAAAGTTCTCATGCAAAATATTATTACACTTAGTGCGCACAAATGCAGTGCGTTGTTCTTTTGGTGTAATTTTCTACATTCGGATAAAATTTGTTTGCATAAAGCGGAGGAATATCCTGGAAGTAGAACTTTAGTAGGGCTTCAGAAAAATTGGAACCAGGTAGGGACCCAAACTGGAACGCTCAGACTAGTATGTGGTGTAGCCTCCATGGGCAGCAATACAAGCATTGATTATGGAATGCAGTCGATCATACAAATGGCGAATACTGTATTGGGTTATATTATTTCACACCTGCTTGAACTTTCGCGCAACACCACAAGAGTTGTCGGTGGGCGAGCCGTATGATTCACTTGTCATCCTATCATGCCCCACACATGCTCGATTGGAGACAAGTCCGGAGATATTGCTGGGCAGGGAAGTTGCAGCGCTTTTCTTGCAGTGCACATTGTGTTGCACGAGCAGTGTGTGAGCGGGCATTACCATGTCGGAACAGCACAACACCTTCCTGTTGCGAGAATGGCAGAATAACGGGCGAAACAACATTATGCACGTGTCACGTGCTACTGTCGCCCATATGGATGGCGGCATCCGATCATTATCGACATCGACCTTCCCGGCGTGCTGATTTAATTTTACGGCATTGTAATTAATAGACTATGGGGATAGGATTGTGCCATATTATGTTATGTAAACAAACTTAAAGTAATTACCACCCATAAATATGACGAGGCTGCAACAAAACTGAGGGAACATGTACATTTGCGTAAATCTGCAGATTAACAAGGCATGGTCTTGCAAGGGAGGTAAACTGAGCGTTTGCCTTATTTAGATATACTTACAAGATTTTAAGTAATGAATCTTCACTATGATGCCCTATGTTGATTCATTCTGGCAGAATCTTGGTCACTGAAGTAGGCAATAACTAAGTATCCTTCAATAAATGGTGGCAAAATGTTTTGTAAAAAATGCAATCATATTCTTATAAGACGATAGTAATGCTTTCGCCCAGCAGATCAGTACATAAAAACTGGACCAAACACCCAGAAATGTTGTCATGAATCACATTTTAACACCGTAAAATGATAACTGTAAGCGATCCTGTTATGTATGGGAGACATCAATGCAAGAATAGAACAGTAACACACTTGCGCCGGTGATTAAAAAAAATTGAGTAAAATTTTTGTCTGTAACAAACGTGCTAAATGTAAGCAATTTGTTGATAAAGGTTATACTGTGAACTATGACGTTAATGTTTTCTCAATTTTTGCATAAGGACGCCTGTACTGAGCGATCGCGCTCGCGCTAGACATGCCCTGCCTAGTTCACAGCGGCGCATTGGCCGGGCAACCATGACAACCTCGTTCACAAATGCGCTGTAAACTGAAATATCGCATCTCATTTGGCTTACGTACCAACTGCAGGGAACAAAACTACTTTCGTTTAGTCTCTTACACAGCGTGGTCCTGAAGTCGCACCGGTCTGCTTCCTTATTTACATCTCTCTCATAAGAACTGGTCACTTCGAGGACTTATCCCGAGTGTACCGCTGGGAACTCTACAGCGGAAGTTTAATTATTTCTGAAGACGGAACTAGCCCCCCCCCCCCNCTCATTGTGAGCAGTTGTGTCTATTCTAATTAAAAAAACAAACTATGGAATATTTTCATGTAAATCTTTTTCGATGAGAGCAATTAAAGTCGATATTTTGTTGTCAATTCATAAATATGGTTATTTAAACGTAAATATGGCCGTTGAAAAGTGTCAAAGTCAGCAAAAATCGATGTAAGTAGCCCTTTGTTTACAATATATATTCTTCTTTAAAACGGTGGTTTGAAACCACATAACTGTCCAAATGTTAATTTTATGCATGCAACTAATATTTTACTGTTTAAGGTTCACAGAAAATGTTGATTTATGTAGTACTCTAACCAATTTTTTTCCAATTACTGATAGTAATTAAAACTGTTTTTAATATTAGTTTTCCTTGGTCATCTTATTGGGATCAGGTGTGTTTAGAGTTGTCGGAAGTGTCCTTTTTAGCAAAATTGAAAGTTGGCAACCCTAAATTAACGACTAACTGACGCTCTAGAAAACAAAAGTTCTTCTCTTCTTTGATCTATGAGTTATTTATAAGAAAAGGAAAAGATTACAACGTGCAGGAAACGTGGCGGACGTTGTCGTTTCCCTGCGGGTTTTCTCGGGGTACTGCCGTTTCCTCCACACTTGCGTTCTATCACTACCTTATCGTAGGGTCTCACGCCACGTCATACTTGAGGGTTGACAGCTACCTGCGGTCCTCACCTCGAAGTCCCATCATTCGGTGTGTGTCACTCCTCCAAACAAAGAATCGACAATTTCAAGAGTCCACTGCAAGAAGAAGTGTTAAATTTTCAGGAAATGAATTTTAATTTCTGAACAGAGCGAGATGGTGCAGTGGTTAAACTTTAGACTCGCGTTCGGGAGGACCTGAGTTCGAATCCCGGTCCGGCCATCCTGATATCGGGTTTCCATGGTTTCTCTATATCACTCCAGGCTAATGCTGGAATATTTCCTTACTACAGGCCATAGCTAGAGACCTGCAAAATTCGTGTTATTATTCGGTGTCAAGTTATAATTTAAAAACATATACGTTTGCACGACTCTTGTCATTAGACAATACGTTTTCGACACACCCTGGGAATCTCTACGCCAGTAATTGAACACTTATTTTTCGTTTGCTTTAATCAAGTGCAGTTTAGTCGCAAGGCAAATGGCTTCACACCTTGGTGGTAGACAATGAACAAACGACACCGTCTGGAGTATGTACAGGATTTTGAAGTCTAACAGAACTTCCGATAATAACGCGAATTATACATGGTCAATTCTTTCCCCGTTCCTGCTTCTCTAAGCAAACTTGCTCCGTCTCTAACGACCTGCTAAACATACGAGAAGAACCCACTATACTTACTCATTTGAATATTTTTGTACTTAGCTTTGACAACAAATTATGACAACATCGCACAGGGAGAGTAGAGAGAGGAGAGGTTTAGGCGGCTGTCAAGAACGCGGTGCCTTGAGAGCCGACCAGGGTGAGGCAGGATGATTACGGAGCAGCACTGGAATGTAAGGGTGGCAGAAACGGAAGATCCCGAGAAAACCCGCCGACCAGAGACTTATACCACGATAAGTATTTGGCGCCCCTGTTCCCTGTGATTTATAACTCATTTGGTACAAACATATGACATTCCCTCTCTTTGCAGTATTCTCTTCCATTATTATTATTATTATTATCAGAATGTGTGCAACTCACTCTGCTGCTCGTTTCACACAGTATCTGGGCCGCGGTGGTGTAGTGGTAAGACTACTAGCCTCCCACCTATGGCAAACCGGGCTCGATACCCGGCGGGCTCGCTCCCGGGTTTTCGCACGTGTGAATCGCCCCGAATGATGCCGCTGGTCGGTGGGTTTTCTTGGGGATCTCCCGCTGTCCTCGCCCTTGATTTCCAGCGCTTCTCCATTTCCACCTTGGTNCCCTCGCCCTTGATTTCCAGCGCTTCTCCATTTCCACCTTGGTTCACCCTCATCGGCTCTCAAGATCCCGATGTAAAGAGCCTCCCAAATCTCTCCCTTCCACTCCAAGAAGGAACGGGGTAGGGATCTGCCATGGCCTGTAGTAATGAACCAGCCCAGTATTCACTTGGAGTGATTTCGGTGAAACCACGGAAGACCGAAATCNTGCCATGGCCTGTAGTAATGAACCAGCCCAGTATTCACTTGGAGTGATTTCGGTGAAACCACGGAAGACCGAAATCAGGATGGGAATTGAACCCGGTTGGTCAAGTGGGTTGCTACCGCGCCACTTCGCTCCGCTTCGTCACACGCCGTTGGTCTCCGGTGGTCAGGATGTCCAACGCCGACTGGAGCATCGTGCGTGTGGCCGAAGTACAGAAAGCCCACAAGACTTCCCAACTCTCCGTCGGCGGCGACGCAGCGGTGTGGGTCTGCTGACGTGGTCCGGGTCGCTGGAGCCTCCAGGAGGGAAGCGCGTCGACACTCGTGATCCGCCCACAATAGCCGCTGTCACACGCACAAGAGTTCTCAGTTCTCTAATCTTGTGCAGTGTCCAGCAGCTGCAGTGGGGGTCAAGTCATCTTCTGCTTCTCCACGCGCCCTCCTATTTCTTCTACGCACCTCGCTGCAACACCACAAACAGCCGTACAACCTGTTCACGGTCAAATAAGAACTTTCAAAAATCGACATTCGAAGAATGTCGCTGCCCCTATCTACATGTTTTAACCATACCCTAAAGATGAGCTATAGGCTGTTTACGGTAAAGTGAGCGCCTTTGATGTCCTAGTTACCTTTTTCTTATAAGCCATTTTTTATCCTCCCGCCACTTTTTAAAATAAATATTGCTATGTAAGTAATAAACACAGTGTACACATTTCACCGGACTCTAAATGTAACACCTAAGGCTACAATAAAAAATGTTTATGAACTATTATTAAAAAAAAAAAAAAACGTGATCCCTTTACCGTTAATAGCCTATAGACCAACAACAATTCATCTTCTGCGCATGTACCCAACATTGACATACCTCAAAACAGCACACCTGTCAAAATCATATGGTCAGAAGTGGTGAACGTGTTTGTTTATATCTTAATTTTAAAAACAAAGGCACTTTCATATGAAACTAGAATTAAAAGTATTTTAGATTGCAACGTCCACAACTCGTACTTGGCATGACTTACTTGTCGTTATTTGGGTGGCTTGGCGTTAAGATGGTCATCCCTGAGTATCTTAAGGCAAGTTTTTAACTCCAGCCAATGAGGATGTGAAACATCATAAAAACTGCTGTAATCGAAATAGGCAACTTATACGCGTAAAATTTCTCGTGGTAGCAAAAATTAGTTCCTTTCCTTTGCTCTTTTCTGATTGGTCAGACAAGGGCTTTTTGTCTTTTAAGTTAACGCCGATTGTGGACGGACGGTTTTGCATGTTATGCTGTTTAAGTTATATTTAAGCCAAGTCGATTGTGGACGGCGACTAAACCGAGCAGTTTTTAAATCAATCGCTGAAAAATTTCATTGTCCCTACCTTCATGTATTTTATCAGACACGCTTACCAGTAAAGTTGGTAACGATGGAGTGAAAGTAGTTCCTTGACTTGACTTGAATTAAGTGTGTTTGGTAAACATTTGTTGGTACGGAAATCATTTCTTTTGCTTTCTTATTTTAATCCATAATAGTGTAAGATATAGTAAATCTGTAACATATTTATTTTTCTAATAACTTCACAGTTTTACTTGACCGACGTATTACAAAAAAATGACCAGATACATGGCAATTTGAATTTTATATGCGAAGGAATAATACACAATGTGCATACAAGCAGATATTNAAAAATGACCAGATACATGGCAATTTGAATTTTATATGCGAAGGAATAATACACAATGTGCATACAAGCAGATATGAAGCAGAGCTTTCAAAAGTGCTGCGATTACCGTGAACAGCCTTTAACAAGAAAGTACACGTGTTTAAATTCTATCCTATCACTCGCGAAACTCCCAGGTCTCTAGCCATGGACATATTAAAAAGTTTCCATGACTCGGTTAAGAATCTCTGTGAAATTGTTATAAACTTAAATATCTTAATACTACACCGATTCTAGCCATAACTCACACGGAACAAAAANATCTCTGTGAAATTGTTATAAACTTAAATATCTTAATACTACACCGATTCTAGCCATAACTCACACGGAACAAAAAAAAGCGAGATTCAGTTCCCCTTAAATGTTAAACACGGGACTTTCAATTCTTTCAAAACCACTCCTGTTTATGGTTTCAGATGTAGGTATTGTGGAGTATTTTGATGCGTGCTGTGTGTGCTGGAGTTGACGCAATTGTTATTCCTAGAGACGATGGTCTATCGTGGGAAAAGTTGCCTGTTTGCTAGGATTCAACGTACTGTACACAAGTCCTGCAGTTTTCTTTCCTTATTGGCTGACATACCTGTATGAAGCTACTACCCCATTTCACTGGGCCAATGAGGCTTCTAATATCGTAAGGTAGAACGTTTGTGATTGGTCTGCAAACGACTTAGCTGATTCGAAACCTTGTTCATCCAATCATGAAACAATCTACTAGTTCGAGTGGTATAAAATATATGTTGGCTCAAAACATTTTCGCGATTTTCCATCATCTCTTATTATTACATTATCACACTCAGAGAATTGGGAGCTTAATGTTGTGCGATAGTGTCATGAATTAAGCATAACTAAGACCCGAAAATTTCGCTAATTCATTTGAGTGCAAGTTAGAATTCAAGCGCACATGCATATTTGACTTTCTTTTTCAGCTGAATTGTAGTACGTCAGACAATCCCTGGATTAATTTGAGCCAATAACAAACATGCAAAGAAACTGGGACCGAATTCATGGAGCATTGGCCAACGAACAATTGACCGGCGCGAGTACACAACGAATCTTGGGTTCTAACTTGTTGCCAAATGAATCCGCGAAATAACTGTTTTTTCTGGTTAAAAAGTAGTGCCCCAGAATATTTAAGAATTTCCACCAGTCACATTTCATTATTTTCTTTGTCGGCATTAGTTCTCATTTTATTAGTTTCAGGAGTGACATTTGTTTGTATCTAATGTATCGTCATTTTTGAGGTTTTGGTTATTTTCCTCGTGTAATTGCTACGTATTTTGTTGCCGTCGCCGACCTCCCGCGGCGCAGTCGGTGCACCGCCGGTCTGGCGTGCGGGAGGTTCTGGATTCGAATCCTAGGCAAGGCTTGGGCGTTAGTTTAAGTTAGGTAATAAGTTAGTTTGTAAGCCGTGCCCTGATAAGCGTTTGGGCATAACACCGGTGGACGTTAATAAGTAATTTCCAATCCAGTCCAAAACTGTTACAGTCACTGCTCGAGCTGTTCCCTTATTGTCTTCAGTTCTGTCCTTTCCCGCACAACATAAGAGCCTTTTTATTTATTTGCAATTAGGTGCCGTGCACTTATCAACTCTTGTATTTTATTGTAATTTTTCCTGCCCTTGTATGTACATTGTCATGGGAATAAATTATATTAGCAAACAACCAAAACAATCATATTAAAGAATAGGCTTACATAAGTGAAACATCCACTTGTATAGTCTATTCGCAGTGTCTTCACTCTTTTTGGATCAAACCTTTGAAAAATCACCCCGTGCATTAAGTATTTGGTTATTTCCTAATTATGTTATCTATCACAAGCGTTTTATACTTGCGTGAACATAAAATAACATAAAAGTACAGTATTTTTAGTTAATCTGAAATGTTACTTATGTGTTAAATATAAAATATAATATCTCATTTATAATTGATATGAATAAAAACAGCGAGACAATAGGAGTTGGTAATGCCTAGTAAGAAAAAAATTCTCGTGAAAAATGTTATTACACTGAGTGCGCACGTATGCGGTGAGTTGTCCCTTTGGCGTAATTTTCTGGATTCGGTTTAAACTTTAGTTTCCGTGAGGCGGGAAGAATATGATGGAAGTATAACTGTAGCAGGGCTTCAGAAAAGTTGGAAGCAACCGTGAACGGACCAAACCGCGAACTAAAGCTGCGCACGCCAGCAAAATGGCGTCACTGGCCAGCAACATGTCGAAACGCCGTTCGCAGTTCAACTCCAGGTATAATCCATTCGCGGTTTCTTCACACTTTTCTGAAGCCCTGCTAAAGTTCTGCTTCCAAGATATTCGTCCGCCCCGTGCAAACTAAGCTTAACTAAGTCTGGAAAGATACACCACAGGACAATGCACCGAATTCGTGCGCACTCAGTTGTAATAATATTTTGCATGAGAACTATTTCTTACTAGGCGCTACCAACACACGTGTTTTGTCACTGTTTTCTTTATATTTATTATAAATGAAATATTATAAATTATAAATAAAATATAGTTAAACTACAATTTTAACGAAAAATAAGATACTGTTATGTTAACAGAGTTATAAAACTTTTGTGATAAATGACATGTTTAGGAAATAACTAAACACGTCATACATGAGGTAATTATTCCAAAGGTTTTATTAAAAAAAAGCGTGAAGAAACCACGAAAAAACTATAACTTACTTGTCAGCCGGTAGGCTCCAGCCAACAGGAACTCTTTTGCAGCACGCAATAACCAACCAGGACCGAGGCATAGCGTGGCCAATCAGCGAGCGGGCAAGCACGCCACGCCATTGCACTTCACGTGCATATTCGACTACTCGTGTGAATAACCGGATGTGAGTCGTCGCCGGACGTACCTGCAAGAGCTTCTTCGTCAGGAGAGCGAGACGAGCGCTCGCGAAGTCGTCCACCACCACACTGCGGACGTCCTTCAACTGCGCTTCCGGTTTTATGTGCGGCCCGCGAGGGGACATTTAGCGGGCTGCAACCCCCCCTCCCACCGCTTCGGCATCACGTGCCCGCTAATGCCGACGGCGCCTCGGGTTACGGCTAATTCCACGCCGTCCCCGAAGCCTCACCTGCTCTTCGCCCCCACCTGTACGTCTTCCGCTTAGCCACCCTGCACGTGCGTGGGCGAGCACCAGCCCTCCGGCGGTGGCGGGGCCCGTCGCACATCCCAACCCCGCGCGTGGCTGTCGCCGTCGCGGTGCGTCGACGAAACATGGACACTTCCGCGGCGCTTCTCGCTCACGTACACTCGTGACAAGTTGCAAGCGTCACTAATGGCTAGGGACACCCCAACTACGTGAAAAGATTTCGCGACCAGTTGTATTTCATAACACTTTAGATCAGATCCACGTTCGGTGTTCCGCGCCTCAGGTGTCTGATCGCGAATCACAGGCGGCACGGTTGGCCAGTTAAGCAAGACAATAGGATATTCCCTACATTTTTATTCTAAACGTAGTTATTATTTTTAAAATTCCAACAAATGCCAGTTCCTAGCTCACGAACACATCCTCTGTGAGGTTGACTGTAACATTATTTGATTTCATTTCTGCACTTAATCTACGATGATAACTGAATTAGCTGCGGAAACGTATACGTTAAATTATTAAGGAAATATAATATGCTAGTTTGCTTTATTTCGTATAAAATAATGCTTAAATACAAATTTGTATATTATACCAAAACCATATCAAGTGAAAATGAAATAGATATTTTTTCGAATAGTTCATTTAGACCACTGCCAGACCTTTGTAAAAATAAATATAATTTAATAGAACCAGGAAAAAACCCCAACCATTTGCTTGGTAATTGTTAAGAATATCAAAGATTGGTGTAACACATAATAAATATATACTTATTTTATTTATTATTTTCATCATTTGAAATTGTAGTTATGTTTATATAACCTAAAAACCACATGCGTACGCATCTGGAATTATTTTATTTTATTTTAGTTTAGGTTTATTGTATCTGCCATCAGAAATGTCAATTCAGTTAATTTACACGTGATAGGAATTTAGTGTTAAATCATAATGATATGTATAGAAACTAATATTTATGGCATAGGGAAAGTTTCCAACGTTTGGTTATGCTTAGAATTGTTTTTGTAATTTTGTGAGGCGATACTAGTTAGCATATAAGGAAGTCAGATTTAAAACGAGATTGTTGAAGATTTTTTTAGTTTCTCGGCGAATGTTTCTTAACTTTTAAAATAAGAGCTAGCCATGTTGGTTTATCGGTAGGGCTGTGGTGGGCAAATATAAGCCCATGAACTTCTTGGGCAGGAAAAATATGTTGTACATATCAAGAACAGAAGAGAGATCACTACAGCAGCAGATATGATAGTTCCAGCTAAGTTAGAACTATTTCTACAGCGTGCAGCTCATTTATATTAACAATTTATTTATTTTTTACTACTTAATAATTACATTTTTATGCCACTTGCACAAAGTTAATACGAACTCCCTGAGCGATATTAAGACCTTAACGCTTAAGAATAAGTACAATTTGTAAAATTTTATTTTGAAAATTTATTCTCAATCAAATTATTTTAACAAGAAAATTTAATTCTTCTTGCTCTGACGTAATATTTACTAACTAGCGTCAGCATCAATCACCTGTATAATTTATTGAATTGCAAAGCAAATCCCTATGAGACTCATATTTAACCCTGAAAATTTGTCTGATCACTCTATTATTCCTAAACTTTCCTCCATCCGTTTTATTAAATATTTGAGGGACTCTGAGCTGCCACTGTTTTAATTTCCAGTTGCCTATCAGTAGCTAGCTATTGCGTTTTGTTTTCCGTCTGTTAACTTATACATTACTGAGCCGGGTCTTAGTATCTGCTAGGGTGTACCAACCGAAAAGCTGAAAGGTGGTAAGTTCTTGTTGGTGGTCGTTTACGTTCTGGGTCTTATTTCCGCTCGTCAGTCTGCATTGTTAGCCGGGTAATAAATATTATCTCACGAGATACACGCGAGACGTCACACTCATCAGAAATTAAAAATCATACATTACGTAAATTACATTTAATTGGCATATGTGATAAATAAGTGAATTGAATAACTTTACTCAAGTATAATATATAGTTTAAATTATCTTTATGAGCCGGTAAAGATTCCATACGCTGTAATTCTGATATTTACGAAACTTGCATGACGTAAGAGTACCAAAATTTATTGTAGTACACCTTTAGTACCATTTTATTTATCGAACATACACGAAATATTCTAAAACAAAATAATGATGCCGTCTAGTTGATTTAAATTCTGTCAAACATTAAACTCTTTAAAACAGCATACAACAATAAAAATTTACCAGTTGCAATTAAGCAATTTTAAGTAAGTTTCTGAAACTAAAAAAATTTGTATTAATTTTTTTACCCACTGGTTTTCTCATAATGTCTGCTGAATGATTTTCGTAGTTTTTTTTTTTTTTCACTTGCTTAAACAATATCGTTCGAACTGTTGATACCCGTGCAAATGGAGCATGCATAGGATCTACCAACTTATTCACCTCTTGAACTTGAAAGCCTTTTGCCACAAGTCGCGCTTTCTTAAATTCTATCTTCTTTACTTCGAAAAAGCCATCTTGTAACAAAAGCAGTTTTTCCTGGAGGTAAATATGTAGGCGACCAGGTTTCTTAGCTTCTAATGCTTTCAGTTCTTTATCTAGGACATATCTCCATTCAATATGAGGGATTGCTTCTTGAAAGCTCCGCTGT
The DNA here is from genome assembly GCA_002778355.1 of Clitarchus hookeri. Classification (NCBI taxonomy): domain Eukaryota; kingdom Metazoa; phylum Arthropoda; class Insecta; order Phasmatodea; family Phasmatidae; genus Clitarchus; species Clitarchus hookeri. Next base: position 635,675 of record NQII01000644.1, read on the forward strand.
TTCTCACTTTGTAGCAATTAATAGTAGGCAGTATATAATCCATGTTCATTCAAGTTAAATGTAAATTTTATAACTCGTCCTAATTTAGATTTCGTGATATTTTTTTTTTTTTTAGTTTCCTTTGTTACGGCTTTTTTTTTAAGTTCTTCTTTGTCAGAACTTCCTTTCTGTTATTATTTTTCTTCGTCAATACTCTCTTTCTGTTCTATTTTCTGCTGAGATTGACATGCACCGAAAAGTGCTAAAATTTTCAAAATCATCTGCAAAAGGTTTTAGAAGCCACTAAAGATGTCGCAATAAGATCTATGCTGGATGCTGCTGAAGAGAAAGATGGGGATGTAGGCAGTGATGGTCCTCCAATGAGTAACATAGCGAGTGACAGATCATGATGCAATTGCGAGACTAAGACAGCGCAGTCGATTTTTTTCCTGGGAAATTCACGTACCTATATGCATTTGTTGTAGGCTAGCCGTACCCCGCGGTGAATTTTGAGTGTGGCGGACTGAAAATAGCTAATATTTTTTTCTGTGGCTACACCCGGGCGGAATTTTAATTTTTAATGGAATTAATGTGTGGCAGATAGAAACTAAACAAAGATTTTGCTTCCTTTTCCTCACCGAATGTAAATTTTTTTTATCTGGCATTTTGAATTTACTATTTGATAAGCGTGTATATTGCTTTTGTGAATACAAAGGCACAGCACTGGTTAAATTGCTACTGAGAAATACGTGGAAATATATTTTTCTCCCTTTTTATTCGCCTAACGCTTGAATTTTGAAAAATCTCAGAATTAATTGTTAGTAGTATTTTGAAGTAAAAAAAAAAAAAACACGCCTTTATCTTATAGGAACATCTGGTATAAATTGAAAGACCCGATATTTGACGTCTTTTCATCCTCTGAAGTGTTGAACATAACAAATCTTGTAAATAGTTTTTAGGCATTTGTAATTTGTATATTTTGAAACAAGAATCACCACGATGTCCCACCGTACTTGATAGATCCTGAAGATTCCACGAAAAACCAATTTTCCTCCCCTTTTCAGTGTAATAACAATCGAGTTTCAAAAATGTCTTCTTAGTAAGTCCCTCCACTCTCAACGGAAATATAAACTAAAGTTTCTTGTTTCTGCGTCAAACGACTTGGGGGTGTGGGTTATTGAATTAGTCAGCTAGCCAGTGAGTTGAGTTGAGAGATTTGGGCAGCTCTTAATGTCGAGGTCTTGAGAGCCGATGAGGGTGAAGTAAGATGAATATGGAGCAGTGCCAGAATGCAAGGTCGGGGGAAATGGAAGATCTCATCTCCGAGAAAACCCGTCGACCCGCGGCATCGTCCGACACACCAAAAATTCGGGAGCGATCCCGCCGGGAATCGAGCCCGGTTCGTCTAGGTGGCAGGCGAATAGTCTAACCACTACACCACCACGGCACCTCCGTGCGGCTGGAGTTCGCGGCATAAGGGACTGTTTCATTTCTGTGTTCTTAAGGCTTCCGCTCACATGACGCTTGAAATGCGTTTAAGTGTTTGAAACACACTTTTTTTTTTAACGAAACTATTCAAGTGTGCTGATCTACTAAAATAACACACACGTCAGACGAGGGCTGCTGAGTGCTTTCCAGACGCCACGCACATTGGAAACGCCATTTCAGAGCATTCCAACAAAGCTAAAAAACAGTTTTTTTTCCAGAACGCTGTATCTCAAAATATACGCGTCAGATACATATGGACCTGAATTGGAACCTTTTCCCCAGAATTTTTACCAATAAAACTATAGAGCCGCCGCTGAAAGTCCCATAGATACACGCAGCATGACGAGAACACTTCATGCTTAGGGGCGATGGCGCAATTGATGCGCGTGGCAGAGTCGCTCCTATCGCTTTTGCACTTCTAAGCATCACACGTTGAAAACAGCTCCAGGNATAAAAAACAGTTTTTTTTCCAGAACGCTGTATCTCAAAATATACGCGTCAGATACATATGGACCTGAATTGGAACCTTTTCCCCAGAATTTTTACCAATAAAACTATAGATCCGCCGCTGAAAGTCCCATAGATACACGCAGCATGACGAGAACACTTCATGCTTAGGGGCGATGACGCAATTGATGCGCGTGGCAGAGTCGCTCCTATCGCTTTTGCACTTCTAAGCATCACACGTTGAAAACAGCTCCAGNCGCAATTGATGCGCGTGGCAGAGTCGCTCCTATCGCTTTTGCACTTCTAAGCATCACACGTTGAAAACAGCTCCAGGAAAGTAGGGCCCTTTAGTACTCGGTGACGGCACAAGGTTTCTATTCGACCAGCGGCATCGGAGACGGGCCCGCCCACACCAAGAACTGGCCAGTCATGCACAAGGACACACTGTAAACATAGAACCGCGCGTTTCGACGGCTGAACGCGCATGCGTAAACGCCGTTCCGCTTCTGCGGGCTCGCCTCTTCTGCGACGTCCCTTACTCCCACGGCCGTCGGGGGAAAATTCGCCGTGACATTTCCCGAACAATCAAACGGGTGTGGGTGTGCGCGTGCTTGTGTGCGTGTGTCCAGGAGAACGCCAGTGTAGCCTGGAGGGGGAGGAGGGGGTGAGGGCTNGGGTGTGCGCGTGCTTGTGTGCGTGTGTCCAGGAGAACGCCAGTGTAGCCTGGAGGGGGAGGAGGGGGTGAGGGCTGACGACAGAAAAAATATGGCAGGGTCGTTGCCCACACTCCCAGTGGAAGCATAGTGTTGACGTCACACGTGAGGATGCATCTCGCGGGGAGNATGGCAGGGTCGTTGCCCACACTCCCAGTGGAAGCATAGTGTTGACGTCACACGTGAGGATGCATCTCGCGGGGAGACGAGGGGCTGAAATGTCGCTGCGACCTTTGAGCGAAGCCAGCACGCACGTATGGCTGCCGTGGTGACGTGTGATATCCACTTTCAAATCGTTCAGTATCGATACCTGACAACTGCAGCGATACCGACGTACTTCTTCCACGGAGTACTGGACATCGATCGCTGTATATCGCATATACAGCTCATTTCGATATCGCAAGTACCGACATCACGAAAGATGTTTCTATACAACATATCAACGTAAATATCGTTCACAACAATAAACAAATCGATAACCGCGATCTCGTTAACACTGATACCAGAAATGAAAAAAAAATCGATCTTCACAGACGCCAGTGCCGCAAACACTGTAGACTATTGTGACGTCGTATATGTAGGGACAGGCTAGACCCCATGGCCCTATGCACAACGTGTTTCGTAAAGATTTCAGGGATTACAGAAATGTATTGCAACTAAGTCACGTAACGCGTATTAATTAAAACAGTGCAGAATTAACGAGGAACGTAAAAACTGGACATGCTCAGTTGTCGGAAAACCATAATTACATTCTTCAACAAGACGACTGTCCCACTCATTTCCACCATGAAGTTCACCTCCACTTGAACAACGTGTTGCTCAGATTATGGATAGGACGTGCATCTGAAGATGACCAGCGCCTGNTGAAGTTCACCTCCACTTGAACAACGTGTTGCTCAGATTATGGATAGGACGTGCATCTGAAGATGACCAGCGCCTAATGCTGTGGCCTCCAAGATCACCACTTTTTTTTTTGTGGGATTACATCAAAGATAGCGCATACGCCTCACCGTTGCCTCGTGAACGGCGAGAGAGCGGATCGTCGCAGCGGTCGGCACTGTCAACAGCTCCATGCTGATATGAGTGCAGCAAGAACTAGACTATAGAGTGGATACATGCCGTGTCACCCGCGGTGCTTACGTTCAACATTTGTAGAAGTCACAAAAAAACTGTTTGAGTTCCACGTTCATTCTGCACTGTTTTCGTTGCAGTACGTTCAGTGTGGTTACGTTACAATAAAATTTTACAACCACTCGAGCATCAGTTTTATGTTCATTGGCTGCTGCCCTAGTCAGTANGTGGTTACGTTACAATAAAATTTTACAACCACTCGAGCATCAGTTTTATGTTCATTGGCTGCTGCCCTAGTCAGTAGTCAGTTTAACCTCAGATCAGGTGGTACAGTATTCGATGCTTGTACCCTTGCAGGTCGGTTATTAGCTCACAATTCACCTGGGCATGTCTAATAAACTATGTTTGGGACCGCGGTAGCTGAGCGGTTAGACTGCTCGCCTCCCACCAAGGCGAACCGGATTCAATCCCCAGCTGGATCACTCCCGGATTTTCGCATGTGGGAATCGTGCTGGACGATGCCGCTGGTCGGTGGGTTTTCTCAGGGATCTCACGTTTCTACCGCCCTCGCATTCCAGCGCTGCTCCGTATTCACCTCGCTTCACCCTCATCGGCTCTCAAGACCTCGATGTTAAGAGCCGCCCTAATCTCTCCACTCCACTCCACTCCTGTAATCGTAACGAACAGGGTGGTTATTTTTGGTCTGTATTGTACACTGCAAGTCTCAGCACTCAATGATCTCCCCTGTGGGTAACTGATTCGTATTTTTTNATTTTTGGTCTGTATTGTACACTGCAAGTCTCAGCACTCAATGATCTCCCCTGTGGGTAACTGATTCGTATTTTTATGTTATGGCTTGTTCACACCACCATCACTACCACTGAGCACAAAGCCTGCAACTTATTAGTTATGATAACNTTTTTATGTTATGGCTTGTTCACACCACCATCACTACCACTGAGCACAAAGCCTGCAACTTATTAGTTATGATAACGAAACAAGTAGTCTATTACAGAGTACCTAACAATACAGAGATGAGGGAGCCGTTTATTCCGCAAACTCTAGCCGCATACGACACCAAATGGTATCCCTGGCTAGCAACATGTCGGAAGGCAATTTTCCAATTAGTAGGGACACCCGAATTTCGCGAAAAGATTTCCGCCTATGATATATTTTATTACCCCGCGGGTACGTAAGCAGTTTTCGTTTGCTTATTACTTGCGTGTCCATGTGATAAACATTTTCTTTCTCAGCCGGTTAATCAGAATTAGANGCAGTTTTCGTTTGCTTATTACTTGCGTGTCCATGTGATAAACATTTTCTTTCTCAGCCGGTTAATCAGAATTAGATTACTCCTGTAGTGTGCGTCTGTGATCCGCGAGCAGATACCTAAGGCACGTGGACACGTAAATAATCCAATCAAGAAAGTGGATCTGAGCTAAAATTTTATGAAATACAGCTGGTCATGAAATATTTTCGCGAACATCTGGTGTTCCTGAGTATGGAGCAGCGCCGGAATGCAATTGGAGGGAGGACGGTAGATCCCCGAGAAAACCCTCCGACCAACGGCGTCGTCCGACACGATTCCCAAGTGCGGAAACCCGGGAGCTACCCCGCCAAGTATCGAACCTGGTTCGTCTCGGTGGGGGGCGAGAGCTCTAGCCGTTGCGTCACCGCGGCCCCAATTCTTCGTGGAATTAACTGGCGAGATTTTTTCGTGACCTGGGTCAGCGGGCCACGGGTGCAGGGCGCGAACCCGGAACGACGCGGTGCTAAGCCCCCGGCAGGAATGTCGTCGCCCTGTAGTCCTGTTAACCCG
>NQII01000644.1:641315-677186 GCA_002778355.1 Clitarchus hookeri
AACCCGACGTGCGTGCAGACCCTCTGCCCCCCCTTCCACCTGGACAAAGTCCTCGTCCTGACACCCGGGGACTTGCGAGGCTTCGGCAGCAGCCCCGTGCCGGCAACCCCAGAAGACCGCCGTCATATCGGATTACCTCCCGACAGACAGCCCTAGGGGCCAGGCCAGCCCTTTTGCTGTGCACACCTTGTCACAGAATATAGGCTATTCACGGTAAAATGAGCACTTTTGAAAGCCCTGCTTAAATTCTACTTGCATGCGTGTTGTGCATTTTTCCACCTTATGTAAAATTAACATTGCCATGGGCCTGATCACTTTATTCATGCGTCGGTCAAGCGAAAATGTGGAATTATTAGAAAAGTAAATACAATACAAAACTAGTCATTTTTACAATTTCGTGCCTTTAAAAAAACAGAAAGCGAAAGAAATAATTTAGGACATTACAAATTGTTACCCAAAACCCTTTTTATTCGACTTTAAGGCATAGAACTACTTTCCACACATCATTACCAACTTTACTGGGCGCATGTCACTCGCTGCGTCCGTTAAAATATATGCAGGCAGGGGCAGTGACTTTCTTCTAAGGTTGATTTCAACAGTGCTCACGTTTACTTAACAATACAGAGGCGAAATAGCCGCTTATACCGCCAACTCCAGCGGCACGCGTGGCCTGCGGTGGCTGAGCGGTTAGACTGCTCGACCCCCAGCAAGGCTAATCGGGTTCAACCCCCGGCCAGGTCACTCCCGGAGTTTCGCAAGTGGGAATCGTGCCGGACGATGCCGTTGTTCAGAGAATTTTCTCGGGATCTCCCGTTTCCCTCCTCCTTTGCATTCCGGCGTTGCTCCATTCTCGCCTCATTTCACCCTCATCGGATCTCAAGGCCTCTCAACTCAAATCCAACGGCACACGCCACCAAAATGGCGTCACTAGCCAGCAACTTGTCGAAACAACGTTCGCCATTGGTCAAAGTAAAAAAAAATATATTTGAAACCCGACCGATGTTCGAACTTAAGACTGTCTGCGCCTAAGCCCTACGCCCAAACAACTTTTTTTTATTTTTCGTTTTTTCACATTCATACGTGACAGACATGTGACAATGTCACTTCTCCAGGTACCGGTGATGCTCTTGAAACACGGCGCTTCACCCACCCGGGGGAAAGGATGACGGAAAGGATNTCACTTCTCCAGGTACCGGTGATGCTCTTGAAACACGGCGCTTCACCCACCCGGGGGAAAGGATGACGGAAAGGACGCGGGGCGGCTGCATGTAACAGTGTTATTAGAGAGCCGGAAATTTGGTGGATTCATTTAGCAATAATCTGAACTCCACAATCCTTTGTGTACTCGAGTCTTAGTAATTTGTTCATCGGCTGANTCACTTCTCCAGGTACCGGTGATGCTCTTGAAACACGGCGCTTCACCCACCCGGGGGAAAGGATGACGGAAAGGATGCGGGGTGGCTGCATGTAACAGTGTTATTAGAGAGCCGGAAATTTTGTGGATTCATTTAGCAATAATCTGAACTCCACAATCCTTTGTGTACTCGAGTCTTAGTAATTTGTTCATCGGCTGANGTGGATTCATTTAGCAATAATCTGAACTCCACAATCCTTTGTGTACTCGAGTCTTAGTAATTTGTTCATCGGCTGATGCTCCAGTTTTTACTCCAGATCAGGTAGCACGGTATTCGGTCCCTGTTTTCTTGAGGGTTTTTTATTTTCCCAATTTCGTCCAGGGCGTGACTTATAAACTGCGACCCAACTGAAAAACTACTTGCGTTTGACGTCCAGCTTGTCCTTAAATNTCGTCCAGGGCGTGACTTATAAACTGCGACCCAACTGAAAAACTACTTGCGTTTGACGTCCAGCTTGTCCTTAAAAGAATTCGAAAATTTAAGAGTATCTGTTTATTATTATTATTATATTATTATTATTATTATTATCATCACCATTATCATGTAGGGTTACCCAAATTTCGCGTAAATATTTCATGTCTGGTTGTATTTAAAAACACTTCAGCTCAGATCCGCGTATCGGTATTGGATGATTTTAAATGCTACGCGCCTTAGATGACTGCCCGCGAATCGACGTACAGTTCAGAAGTTCTGATTGGCCCAGTCAAGTACCGAAGTATCTTCTCACAGACACGCGTGGCTAAAAATCTGCAGGTGTGCACATAGGATATTGAAATTCAGCTTGCTTGTAACTCTGTTCGCGAAAATCCGGTATCCTTATTTTATCATTATTATCAGAGTGCGAATCAATTTTTGTTTGCCCGGCGGATATCAACTAATTTGATGGCAAACGCGAATTTCCAAAAGTCTCGAGTTCACTAAAAATTCCCGCCCCCCCCCAAGCAAAACATTTAATTTGCATCCTGATTATAATTATTATCGTATGTAATTCAATCCTATAATATACTTATTTCTGATTATTGAGTTAATTCAGAATTTTTTTTTCTCTTTCGGCGTTGAATTTTTAGTACTGTGTATGAGCAACTGTTGACGTTAATACATATATAATCACAAAGTTGACGTTAATACGTATATAATAACAACGTTTCTAAGTTTATGAAGCCCGAGGGGATAGCTACATATAGGTAGTTGGTGTTCCGAAAACGTGCTTTCAGAACCATATTTGGTTTATATCGATTTTCCAGCGTCTTTAGTTGAACACCATTATCTTTCAAGTAATCTTGTCGCATAAAATACTATCCCCATTTTCAGGCCAATGTATGCGTCAGGTGTTAAATAGATCATAATACAATTTTATCTTGATTGTCAGGTCATTGAGTGTTATCAAATGTCAACTACTTCAAAAGAAGCAAACGGCAAATGCGTGAACTATCACAAGAATCTCTTACGCTTTCGATATGTTAATATGGGTACTGAAGGATGAAATATTATAGGGAATTTGAAATATGGGGGTAGAAAGCGCATGTACGCACTCGCCGTTTCGCGCACGCTGCGTTTTTTTAAATCCGTAAAGCATTTGAAGTTAGAAAACCTGTTGTGTAAGTAAGTGCCTTGAAAATTTTTACACTTCCTTTGACCTAGTTTTAATGTGAGTCAAATATTTTTATTAGCATAAAATTACGAGTCTGATGAAAAACAAATATGTAAACAAACACGTCATTCGTGTTGACCGTGTGAATTTGACAGTTCTGTTCACGTTTGGCGAGTCCCGTGCAGGAAATGGAACACGACCTACCAATGTCTACAGGAAGCGCGTGCTTTCCTATCGCATGCAGGCAGGTGATCGCTGCTTAGATCCTCAATTCCTAATCCTCTCCGAGAGCGGCCGGGATCTGGGTACCCGGAGCCACCCCTCCTTTGCTCACACCCCNAATATGGAATATGGGGGTAGAAAGCGCATGTACGCACTCGCCGTTTCGCGCACGCTGCGTTTTTTTAAATCCGTATAGCATTTGAAGTTAGAAAACCTGTTGTGTAAGTAAGTGCCTTGAAAATTTTTACACTTCCTTTGACCTAGTTTTAANGGCAGATGCGCATGCGCGCGGCCGGGCGACGTCACTGCTGACGTCACCGCTCGCCGATTGACGTCATGTGCGGTTTGTTCCGCAGCTCGCAGGAAGCCTGTGGGGTGGGGAAGGGGGGGAAGGGCATTAATTACCGACCGAAAACAGTGGGAAATTTGCCGCATCGCATCCTACATTTGCAGGAGAAAATGTTTAACAATCTGCTTTAGAGGGCGTGGCGTTTCGAGGGGGGAAATCGGGAACAAAAAACTATTTTAGGCTTGCGTTTTCAGCATTACAGGAGAGAAAGTATTTTAGACGCTCAAACAGCATAGACAATTGTCGGATATAGACAGTTTTCGCGATCGCGAAAATAACAATAGACCAAATAATTTAGACCAGAACAATTTTTAATTTGTGCACCTCAATTTCACTTCCGCAATCGAATGAAGCTACCCACGAATCAGAAATTCAAGTGTTGGAGTAACTTGGGTCTGAGATTCCTAGTCAGTCAGGGAAACGAATTCTCGCACATACAAGAGGCCAAAGCAAATTAAATACCCCAGCCGAGAACCCAAGCTATCGAAACCTGCAGTATGGGTATGAATCTTGTATACGAATGTCTACATACAGACGGAAGGGCTTAATTTTGTGAACGCCTTTTCCTTTGCTGAGTACAGTTCAAATCATGAACCTGCTTTCCATGCAACGCTCTTCTGTACTGAGTTTGAAGTATTCAAGATACTGCTTAGTATACTCACAGTTACGTGTGAGTTGTACTCGAATTGTCAAACATTCCGCANACTACTAATCATGGTTTTCGACAAAAATGAGAAGTTCCCGAAAAAGCATCGTTATATTGTTCAAGTAAGACTTAATTTCTTCACACCGTTTGAAATATAGAGTTGCGTCGTTACTTTAAGCAATGACATTTAGTAACCGGAAGTGGATTATCTGTATACTTCACTAGGATTTTGTGCAGAGCTACTAAATACTTAGCAGAAGTCACTGTTGGGACTGAACTTGGATGATCTGCGTACTTGGATAGAATTCGGAGACTGCCGCGGGCGTCCAACGCAACGTGCTTGACGCATGTGTCTTGCGGGCAGTCTAACTGCCAGGCTAATGCAATATCTGCTGAACTACGCTGCGGAAAGACGCGGAACTTGAATTTCGGGCAGCCATTAACACAATTCGCCATTTATTAGATATGCAAGTTGAAAAAATGGTAGGTACATCCTACCATAAGAAAGCACAATTAATACATCTTGCATGAAAACATGTACTAAACCAAAAAGTCAGTCCTCGATAGATTAAATGTTAATTCATGGGTCACAATCCAGTTCTACAGAAGATTCCACTCGCAATTTTTTTTTTTTAAATTCATTGTAATAGGCTAGGGTGAAAGTATAAATACAGCATCAGAGGGGTCGCAGTGGCTGAGCGGTTAGACTGCTCGCCTCCCACTAAGGCGAATCGGGTTCAATCCCCGGCCGGGTAACTCCCGGATTTTCGCAAGTGGGAATCGTTCCGGACGATACCACTGGTACGGCGGGTTTTCTTGGGGATCTCCCGTTTCCCCCGCCCTTGCATTCCGGCGTTTCTCCATACTCGCCTCGATCACCCTTATCGGCTCTTTAGACCTTGTTGTTAAAAGCCGCTCAAATCTTTCAACTCAACTCAAACGCTGAATTTTCTGCCCTGGTGTTACGGAAACCTACGCCTAAGACGGCGAAGGCCTAGTATGGCCAGCAGCCTATAGCTGAGTTCAGAGATTTGGGCGGCTCTTAACAACGAGGTCTTGAGAGCCGATGAGGGTGAAATGAGGTGAGAATGGAGAAGCGCCGGATTGCGAGGGCGGGGAAAACGGAAGATCCCCGAGAAATCCCACCGACCAGCGGCATCGTCCGGCACGATTCCCACTTGCGAAAGTCCGGGGATTGAACCCAGTTTGCCTTGGTGGGAGGCGAGCAGTCTAACCGCTCAGCCACCGTGGCCCCCGTAGGAGCAAAGTACTGCCATACGTCTGCAGTTAAATCTGTGGGCTTTCATCGCGTGTAATGAAGTTCCGCTGTTATGGATCTATTGCACAGCACAGAGCAAAGACGGAAACGCTGCAAGTCAGTTCAACGTCTTTCGTGTAGAGGCGATGTGGCATACGTATCATTCTCGTGCTCCTGGGTTTTGAACACACAAAGCAGCATTAGGTGCATAAAGGCTGTTCACGGTAAAGAAAGCACTTTTGAAATCAACCTTTGAGAAATGTCACTGCCCCCACCTACATATATTTTAACGGGCACACTGACTGCCACGAACCCAGTAAAGTTGGCAACGACGGAAAGTAGTTCCATGTTTTAAAGTTATACTACAGGTGTTACGTAAACATTTGTGAATACTAAAATAATTTATTTTACTTTTTTATGTTTATAAGTGTAAGAATAAAAACTTTTTAGAAGATTTACTTTTATAAAAAAATTATGCAGTTGACATTGACCGACGCACGAATAAAGTGATCAGACCCATGGTAACGTTAATTGTACATACGGCGTAAGAATACACAATGTGCATACAAGTAGATCTTAAGCAGGGCTTTCAAAAGTACTCATTTTACNTGTACATACGGCGTAAGAATACACAATGTGCATACAAGTAGATCTTAAGCAGGGCTTTCAAAAGTACTCATTTTACCGTTAACAGTCTACACCCTAAGAAATTATTCGTAAATGTACCATACCAGCGTATACGCTTAGTAATAAAGCGGGAATGGTAATTTTTCCCCCTATACAGCCGGATGCCTAGGGANTACCATACCAGCGTATACGCTTAGTAATAAAGCGGGAATGGTAATTTTTCCCCCTATACAGCCGGATGCCTAGGGAAATTCCCAACTTTGTATAGTAGCGACGCTAAATATTTTTATACTTGCAGCTTGATGTGTAGCATTACTTCCACACAGTCTATAGGTTAAAAACTACCGTTACAGTTTAGGAAGTTTACCAGAAAAATGTCTACAGTTTATAGGAGACTTTCAAGAGTCCCATGTACCTGGAGCTGTTTTGGCCATTCGAGGCACAGAAGCGAGAAGGCCATAAGGGCGACACCGACCCGCGTACCTATCGCCCTGGCGCCTTTAANGGCCATTCGAGGCACAGAAGCGAGAAGGCCATAAGGGCGACACCGACCCGCGTACCTATCGCCCTGGCGCCTTTAAACCAAGCTTCTGAAATGGCGCCCAATGTTTCCGTTGTACCGCTGCAACTATGAGACTTCAAACGGTGGTCTTTATCATTTTACTAACGCAAAATCTGCAGAAAAGTTCAATACATGTCCTTATACTTGTTTTGATTGTTTCTGATTAGTACATTTCGCGATAAGACAGTGCGAAAAGGCTGTTTTTAGCTNTGTCCTTATACTTGTTTTGATTGTTTCTGATTAGTACATTTCGCGATAAGACAGTGCGAAAAGGCTGTTTTTAGCTATGTTGGCAAGCTCGGAAATAGTATTTGCAATTTTCGTGGTATCTTGAAAGTAATCTTGTTACCTCATCTTAAGTATGTTTTATTTTCGTAGATCATTACATATAACAAACGTAAAGACGTTTCGTGGGAAAACGTGTATTTGAAACCTTCAGAAAAGCAGTTCAAGATCCGGGTACAGATACTGAAAAATAGATATTGTTATAGGAACTATCTAGAATATTAAAACAGTGACACTCACCTGATGATTTCTAGGTAACATCTAAATACTGTTATCATAGATACTAATTCCAACAAAACTGTGTTTTATATTCCTGTCTGTGACTGTATTTGCTTCTGTACACAGGGTTGCTACAACAGAATTCCTACTACAAACCAGATAGTACCTTCAACAGAACAACTTCAACAACATTTGGATTGTTCCCACAACAGCTAGCATTGAAATAACCAAACAGAATATTCTGTGGCTACTACTCTCAAACGCGATTACAGAACTGTTCAATTCTAGCAGTAGAACATTCTTTTAGGTTATTACAATTCTGATTGCTGCGTGAACAATCCAAATATTGTTTTGTAGTAGGAACGCAGCGCTCTACTGTAGCAAATACAATCACAGGCAGGAATGCAAAAATAATAATTTTGTTTGTTATTTCTATCAATGTTAACAATATTTAGAGATACTTACAAACTATCGGATAGCTGTTCTTATTTTAACAGTCTAGAATCTAGGTAATTCCTACTACCATACATTTTTTGNCTTACAAACTATCGGATAGCTGTTCTTATTTTAACAGTCTAGAATCTAGGTAATTCCTACTACCATACATTTTTTTAGTGATATTTTAAGACTTGCTTACTTGCTTGCCTACATACCTCCTCGACAGTGACAATTCGACGACGAACNTTTTTTAGTGATATTTTAAGACTTGCTTACTTGCTTGCCTACATACCTCCTCGACAGTGACAATTCGACGACGAACTGAGTTTTTCTGGAGCAATCGGGAGAGGATGCGGCGATCTAGGGGCGGGTTCTGTACACGCCGAGTAGGGAGCAGTCGACCTTAGAGTCGACGACGCTTATCAATCGCTCGCGCTATCAATGACGACGCCGATCAATGAATTCCCACACCCCCCTCCCCAACCAACTTCCACCCTTCGCCGCGCTCCTGTCAGAAGCAGCACGCGCCATCGCGTCTAGCAGGCGGCCAGATACATCGATACCTCATTCTCGATACCACTACTTCCGAACATCTCGTGAATGCGATGTGGCCAATGGCCAGTGGTGTAACAACTATGGAAGAGGAGTTGGGATATACCATTTTTTTGNTCTCGTGAATGCGATGTGGCCAATGGCCAGTGGTGTAACAACTATGGAAGAGGAGTTGGGATATACCATTTTTTTGACGTGACAACGTCTTAAATTAGGTTGCGGCTGGGAGTCACTTATGAAAAAGTGTAACGCTCGGTAACGTTACGATGAGTCACCGAGGAGGGGTAATCAAGGGAGGGAAATGAGGGGAGGAAACAGGAGGGGAGCCGAGCCGGCCAAGGAGAAAGCCACCTTGCATGGAAGCAATTCCAAAGACGAACGACGCGGTGGAGCTAGCGTCGCAGTTTTACAATTAATAAATGTAATTAGACGAACCACAAGGAAATTAATAACGCGCTTGATAAATAAAGACGCTCTCGCATTACTAAAAAAATATGTTTAATGAATATTCGTTGCAGTGACAGATATTGTGTTTTTGACGTGACAACGTCTTAAATTAGGTTGCGGCTGGGAGTCACTTATGAAAAAGTGTAACGCTCGGTAACGTTACGATGAGTCACCGAACGAGAGAGAGGCCCGCCGAATGCCTTGCGTCTCTCTCCCACTCAACTATGATCGGTCTGCCGCGCGCGCAGCACTACGTTGTCACGTAAAATCTTCGCCCGTAAAACCGACTTTACAGGCAACCATTTTTTTTATTGGTTTTTCGATATGAACGGGCGATAATAAAGTTGGTGTCTTGCGGTTGGCGCCCCTGTCCGNACCATTTTTTTTATTGGTTTTTCGATATGAACGGGCGATAATAAAGTTGGTGTCTTGCGGTTGGCGCCCCTGTCCGCTTAACCGCTAAGGACGTGCGTGTTCGATTCCTGAAGGTTTAACTCCCAGATATCAGTATGTTGAAAACATGGCGGACGTTGCCATTTGCCGTTGAGGTTAGCCCATTTCCCCCTTCCGTTGCATTCCTAAATAGTTTAAACACAGGTCCTCAGTACAATAATTACGGAGCTGTTAGAGCTCTCGCCTCCCACCAAGGTGAACCGGGTTCGATTTCCGGTGGGGTCACTCCCGGACTTTTCGCACGTGGGAATCGTGCCGGACGATGCTGCTGGTCAGCGGGTTTTCTCGTGGATCTTCAGTTTCCCCAGCCCTTGCGTTCCGGCGCTGCTCCATTGCCACCTCTCTTCCCCATCATCGGATTTCAAGACTTCTATGTTAAGAGCCGCCCAAATCTCTCCACTCTACTTCAAGGATAACGGGTAGGTACTTGATGGTGCCGCCACGAAATCCGTTTGTTCTGGCCAAAAATTCCGCTCTTACGGGGTATTTTTTTAAACGTCATGTAACACTTCAGGGATGGCTGTTCCCACCTCACAAGTTCATCCAAGTGTTACCTGACCTTAATGTGTATCATATAATGTACGTGTACGAGCTATTTAGTTTAGGGGTGCCTGTACGTAGTTTTTGGCTGTGGCGACAAAGTTGTTGCTATAGGCTATTCACGGTTAATTGAGCACTTTAGAAATCCCTGCTGAAGATCTACTTTTCAACTCATTTCGTATCGTTCCGCCTCGTGTAAAACTTACATTGCCATGTGCCTAACAACTTCATTCATGAGTCAGTCATGCGAAAAGGTGTAGTTTGCGCTCTAATATGCGTAAAGAAAAAATACACGAATTTAAGTTCCGATTAATTANAGTCATGCGAAAAGGTGTAGTTTGCGCTCTAATATGCGTAAAGAAAAAATACACGAATTTAAGTTCCGATTAATTTAATCATTACACTTTCAATTAAACCTTAAGATTTGGAACTGTTTTACTGAATTCTTTGCCAACTTAGCTGGGGACCTTCATGTCAGCATGAGCAGTGGAATATGTACGAGTACGAGTAACGGGCAGTGATTTCTTTTTAAGATCGATTCCAAATTGTTTGCCATGAACAGGTTAATGTTTAAGAGTCTGGCAGGGTGTGCTAATATATANAGTCATGCGAAAAGGTGTAGTTTGCGCTCTAATATGCGTAAAGAAAAAATACACGAATTTAAGTTCCGATTAATTAAATCATTACACTTTCAATTAAACCTTAAGATTTGGAACTGTTTTACTGAATTCTTTGCCAACTTAGCTGGGGACCTTCATGTCAGCATGAGCAGTGGAATATGTACGAGTACGAGTAACGGGCAGTGATTTTTTTTTAAGATCGATTCCAAATTGTTTGCCATGAACAGGTTAATGTTTAAGAGTCTGGCAGGGTGTGCTAATATATANTTTTTAAGATCGATTCCAAATTGTTTGCCATGAACAGGTTAATGTTTAAGAGTCTGGCAGGGTGTGCTAATATATATCTGTGGTGCGGAACCTACCATTCCGGATAAATGAGACGCTGGCGTGTCCAGTCCTCTCTTACAGCGTGGGGCATACTTCCTGTGTCCTCGCGGGGTTTGAGAACGGTACCTCGACAGACGCTCCGCCGGTCGCGCCAACTCCAGGGGTCCGCAGAGGCGAGTAAGGAACTTGCTTCCCTCTCCGCGAGGGCGTGCGAGGACTGCCGTGGACGGTCGACGCGCACCCCCTTCAGCTGGCGTGAGGCCTGACCCAGATCGCCGACCCACATCCCGACAGGCCCCTGCAGTATGAATGGTGCTCGACGGTGGAGCAGGATAGCGGGGAGCACGGGGAGGAGGGAGGGCTCTCTCTCCCCGGGACGACCCGGCGCAGCTCCCAGGGTCTCCGCCCCCCACACCCCCCTGTGCGCAGGCGCCATGTCGGGGCACACGTGGCAGCGACCGTTAGGTCAATGGAACCTGGGCCTCCCCTCTACCCATGAATGAACGGCCTACCAGCCCCCTCCTCCTCCCCCGCCGGAGGGTTTGACCTATATGGCGGTATAGGCCTTCCTCCTCTACCCCGCAACCCAGCAAAATGGATTCGGAAAAGAAAATAGGCCAAGCTTTGGTGGGGGAGGGGGATGGTTGGCCGTGTTTGTGGGGAGAGGTTCTGACGTCATCGTGCCTCGCTGACGTCAATGGTTTCACTCTCCCTTTCCACCCCCTCCTGAGCGGCGGTGCTTTCAGGTCAGCGCAGGCACGTGGCATATTCCACCTGGTGCCCCCTCAGCCATGAAACTGCCCCTCATTCTTACCGACCAGAGGACTCCCGGGATCCCCGCATTCATAACTTTTCGGCCGCCGTGATGAGGGAGACCTGTATCGCGGGGAGGAGAATAAAAAAAAAACAACAACCTTCTCGACAATTATCACCAAGGGCAAAGGAATTTTGGCCGTCTCATTCAGCTGAGGGGATCCCAATCCGTGGTCTTGATCGCTTGGGTGAGAAGACAAACTATCGAGTATTTGAGTCCAGCACCTGGCACAACTCGAGATTTGTGGCCATCAGATGTCTGTAAAGATGTCCCAAATCACCGCAACCAGGAGGTCGGCGATCATTCAATAACACTCTTAAAACAATTTAGAAGTCAGTTGCCTGCATTCTTCATTGAAGGTTAGACACACCGGAAAATCGCAAAAATGTTTTAAGCCAACATTTCCCCCAAAATAAATGCATTCCACAGATCCTTTTATGAATGGATGAAGTATTTTTTGACACTTTGCATGTCAATCGTAAAGGTTCGGTTTAGAGAGTGTCAGAATTCTCATTGGCCTAGAGAAATGGGAAAGGGCTCCAAACACGCACACGAAAACCATATACACAGTAAGCTGTATGTAACCTAGGAAACTGACAACTTTCCTGTCGAAAAATCAACTGCCTCTAATGGCGGCCTCTGGTGGCCACAATTAACATCTTCCCGTTTCTCTGCACATTGCCGGACACGCTTATTGTACAGCGAAACTCTGGTTACTGGCCAAATGTCGGCTACAGGAGTGCCGAGTTGACCGTTTCCGAATCAGCTGCCTTCCCAAGTTATTTCCATTTCAATAGTTATATAAAAATACTGCTTTATTCTTGAAACCTATTGTTTTTAAGATGAAGTGTTCTTGCAATATCGCGATGAAAACCAGCAAAATACTGAAAGAATATTCGAGTGAATTCCGTCTCCAAAACGACTAGCGTTTCCTGAACTACTCTCGAGAAGAATCCTTGAATGTGTTGACCTTTCATTCGTGAAATGTTTCAACTTAATTTTCTCTCCGCGAAATCCCTGACTTGGAACACTGAAACGATCCATTAGGTAAGCGATTGACAGCAGTATGGTGTGTGGTGGAGGTCTATGGATGAGCGAAAAAGCCTTGAAGGGGCCGCGGTGTTGTAGTGGTTAGACAACACATGGCAGCTACCTCCCACCTAGGGGAACCGGCTTCGATTCTCGGCGGGGTCGTACCCTGAATTTCGCATGTGTGAATCGTGCCGGATGAAACCGCTGGTCGGCGGGTTTTTCTCGGAGATTCCCCCTTTTCCCCCGGCATTGCATTCCGGCGCTGCTCCATACCTCACCTCGTTTCACCCTCATCGGCTCTCAAGACCTCGATGTTAAGAGCCGCCCAAATTTCTTCACTCGCGCGCAGGACAGCTCCATCCTTTGCTATTCGCGAGGGCGGAGCACCGCTCACCATCGAGTACAGTTCGCTCCAAGCACCTTTTCCACTTGAAACACGGCTCTTGCCGCGAGGCAGGGCTGTTCCCCAGGTTCTGCGGTGTCCCCGGTGGCAACTTGGGCCTCCTAGGCGCGCCCGTCATCCAACTGGGTCGCCGAGGGCTTATCGCTAGTCGGACATTATCTCGCGGCCGGCGTGCGTCACTGATAGCGCTATACCCCATACCCACCCCCTCCTCCACCTCCTCCTGCCCAGCATTTTACATCACAACCCTTAAAGGGGACACATCGCCTCCACCACAGAGCAAGTCAAGTATAGTCCATTCACTCTTACTTCCAACTTTTCTGAAGCCCTCAAGTTATACTTACAGGATATTCCTCCGCCTCATGCAAACAAAACTTACCCAAGTCTTGCAAATCACACCAAACGGACAACGCACAGCATTCGTGAGCATTCAGTGTAATAATAGTTTGCATAAGAACTATTTCTTATTAGGCATTACCAACACATATATTTTCTGCCCGTTTATATTCATGTTAATTATACATTGAATATAATTTATAGATACAATATGTGTAAAACTTCAATCTAAACAAAAATACGAAACTTTTACGTTAGCGGGAGCATAAAGCCCATGTGATACATGGCATATTTAGGAACCGACCAAACACGTCATACATGGGGTGATTTCTCTAAAATTTGATTGAAAAAGTGTGAAAAAAAAAAGCGCGAATGGACTGTATATTTCTATAAGCAGTTTCTTTAAACTTTTTAAATCGAACCTTTTTAAAACTACCCTATGTATTACGTGCTTGATTGTTTCGTAATACATCGTGAATCACAAGCGTTTTATAAATCTGTTAACATAAAAATACCNGCGCGAATGGACTGTATATTTCTATAAGCGGTTTCTTTAAACTTTTTAAATCGAACCTTTTTAAAACCACCCTATGTATTACGTGCTTGATTGTTTCGTAATACATCGTGAATCACAAGCGTTTTATAAATCTGTTAACATAAAAATACCATTTTTTTTTGTTAAATTGAACTTTTATTTATATTTCATCCATAAATTGTAATGTTTCATTAATAATTAACACATATGTATAAAAAAGGAGAAAATAGGTTTGTTGGTAATGCCTAGTAATAAATAGTTCTTACGCAAAATATGATCAGACTGAGTGCGCACGAATGCGGTGCTCTGTCGCGTTGGTATAATTGTCTAGGCTTGTTTAAGCTGTGTTTGCACTAGGCGGAGGAATACCCTGAAAGTATGACTTTAGCAAGGCTTCGGAAATGTCGGAAGTAACCGAGAATGAACCACAGCGAGGCGATGCTGTCGTATATAGCGTCGAGCTCTTATTTTTAGCTACAAAATGTAAACAGGACTCACTCATATCGCTGACGTAAGAAAATTCGTCAAAGCACACCACCACTATGAAAAATTATGAATTCTGATGTTGTCTACCCTGATGAGACAATCTATGGAACCCGTCTTCGTCAAGGTAAATGTTCAAGGTGACGCTTTTGTATTAATTTTTTTTTCTGCTGTTCATCCAGTTGGAACCTGATATACGCTATTTCGTGCGGTGGCTTTAATACTTCCTACAATTAGGCATTGAAGACTGGCGACTCTTCGTTTTTTTTTCAAACACCGTGGTATTTTAAACTTCCTTATAAGAAACCAAATCTAAAATCAACGACCTCGTCCCAGTAAACATACCTACAACCAGAGAAGTCACAAAGCATTCATGTTGAATAGGGCTGCAACTGTGCAACTATCAAATGAAGTTACAAAATTGTCGTTGTATGATTTGCTATACGTATATTAAAAGTGAAATCGTGTGTATAACTGCCTCGTAGTCGTAAACTGAGCAAATGTATTTTAGCTATTCCTAAGTTTATAATTTTTTAAACGTTAATACATTTCCATTGTATTTGTCGTGTTGGCAACACGCATGTGACATGAGAAAATAGAGGATCGAAAGGGCCTATCCTGTGTCACCCCCCTCGCCCCACTAAGGTCACCTCTACTACAGACTGGGAAGATCAATGTTAAAAGTTTGACAAAGGGAAAATTTTCGCCACAGGATAGTTGCGATAAGCATAAATCAAATATAAAGTAACTTCATAACTGAGCAAAATCTTCCTCTTTTATTATTCACATAGCTTAAAAATTTAATTAAAAGTTAACTTTTGGAACACTGCGCACCTAGCGGCGGAAATTTTCCCTATGCCAAACTCTCCCATAAGAAACTCCTTTTGTTCCTAACCTGAGTAGAACAAACATTACCTCCACCATCCCCGGGCACAGAACAGCCAACCGCACAGATACAAAAAAATTGCTTGTAGATAAAAAAAAGCCCTTTCAGCCACAGAGTTCAGAATACAGGACGTAGCACAGGAAGTGTATTGAATGATGTACACTGCGCACAGCATAAAAGAGCGTCCAATCAGAGAACCCCAAAGGGCACCGCCTACCTGCGGCTTCTCTGTGTGTTTGACGGACAGAAGCAAAGCGGCGATAAGGGAGACACTGACACGCGCACTTATCGCCACGTCTCTCCTACGTGCAAGGCTCTGAACTGGAGTGCAGTGTTCTCGTCGTGCTACGTGTACCCGTGGGTAGCGATGGTGGTTTATCGCGCCAAAAGTTGACTGTTTGCTAGGATTCAACATACTGTGCACATGTCCGACAGTTTTCTTTCCTTATTGGCTGCCATGCATGTATGAAGCTACAACCCCGTTTCACTGGGCCAATGAGGATTCTGATACTATGAGGCAGAGAGTTCGTGATTGGTCTGCAAACAACTAAGACAAGCCAAAACCTTGTTCATCCAATCATGAAAAAAAAAACNGCAGAGAGTTCGTGATTGGTCTGCAAACAACTAAGACAAGCCAAAACCTTGTTCATCCAATCATGAAAAAAAAAACAACTAGTTATAGTGCTATAGAAGATAAATTGGATCAAAATATTTGAGCGATTTTCCACTATCTCTACCTATGGGTGTTTTTTTTTTTTACTATGGACTCGCCTTAGTTACGCCAAGTATGCGCGTGTCGATGGGGAGGTTATTTTGCGATATANTGCTATAGAAGATAAATTGGATCAAAATATTTGAGCGATTTTCCACTATCTCTACCTATGGGTGTTTTTTTTTTTACTATGGACTCGCCTTAGTTACGCCAAGTATGCGCGTGTCGATGGGGAGGTTATTTTGCGATATANTTTTTTTTTTTACTATGGACTCGCCTTAGTTACGCCAAGTATGCGCGTGTCGATGGGGAGGTTATTTTGCGATATATTCAAATTATTTGTTTTACTTTCTGTACTTTTGATGCATTTAAGAGTACGAATTAGCAAAGTTGTAAAATATTTACCTTTATAATAATTTCATAGTTTTACTTGACCGAAGCATGAGNAAGAGTACGAATTAGCAAAGTTGTAAAATATTTACCTTTATAATAATTTCATAGTTTTACTTGACCGAAGCATGAATAAAGTGATCAGGCCCATGTCTATGCTAATTGTTTGTACGTATGATGAAGTATACGGAATGTGAATGCAAGTAGATCTCAAGCAGAGCTTCCAAAAGTGCTCAATTTACCGTGAACAGTTTTTATAAGGGTTGTGATGGAGTGAAGGGAAAAATCCTTCACGAGTTTCCTAGAAATGAAACACTCGGAAAAGAAAGTGTAACACATCACGTCGAGTGTGAAGCTCAATCTAGAGCGTGATTCCGTCTGTTTCGGGGAACTTGACTAAGTTTTAGCTTTTGGCGCATAAGAAATTTTCCCCAGAACGCACAGTAATTTCATCCTTTAAGTAGCTGTTTGTATGCGCTGCAGCAGATATGCAAATAAGAAACTGGTTCATTGAAGACTGCAAAGAAAAATCTTCCATGGGTTTTTTATTGAACGAAAAATGCAATAGCCTATTCACGGTTTCTTCACACTCTTCGAATCAAACCTTTGAAACATCGCCCTATATAACGTGTTTGGTTGTTTCCTAAATATGTCATGTATCACAAACGTTACATACTTGTGTTTTAAAATAAAATTACCTGACTTTTTTTAATAAATCAAATTTTTGTTGTATTTTATTTATAAACTATAGTATTTCATTTACAATTAATAAGCATTAAAACACAGATAAATTAGGCGCGTTGGTAACGCCTAGTAAGAAATAGTTCCGATGCAACATACATATTATTAGAGTGAAATTTTCTAGAATCCGTCAAGCTTTGTTTGCGTAGGGCGGAGGAATATCCTGAAAATATAATTTTTAGCATGGGCTTCAGAAAAGTTGGAAGTAACCGTGAATGTGCTATAAACCTTAGAATTTGACGGCACCTGCAAAGTGAATTTGTTCCGTGATGGGCCGTCCCAGACGTTACACAGATATTTGTTTGTTTTACTGCGCTGCTTGCGTTCCCAGAACTTCAACCCTCCTTCTGGAATACATTTTACAGCACGGCTGTACGTTCCGCGAAGTAAGTGATTCATCACAACTGAATCCTTCCACGAACATAAGTTTAGGCGTGTCCGAGCGAAAGACAGCGGTTCCAGAGCAGCGGCCTCATAATTTTCCTTCGTGGCTGGGCGTTAACCCCTTGACGTACACATTGATTTTTCGTTTCAAGTGTTGCAAAAAAAAAATTTTGGTGTTAATAGTACTTACGAGTTTCTTATAGCCGACTCTTTGGAACCTATTGAAAGGTTTTTAGTAGGTCAACGTCATACTAATCAACCAATTACCAAATAGTGTCAGCAGTAACCAATAGAATTTCCCAGGGAAAGGGGATGTCCGTACGATGCTAGCTTCTGGACTTGCACAGTGACGACCATGATTCTACTTATTCTGCGACACGTCAGACGTGAACGAGTACTCTCGGGATAATATGTAAAGGGGTTAAGGTCGATTACCGTTTCTTATCGCCATTAATGGCACGCAGTAAGTTTTTATGCAGGAACTTAAATTAGCGGTGGCCTTTTTTTCATGTAACAGGGCTCGTTGCTTTTTGGAGGAGAATATTTTTTTGTCAGTAGCTTCGTAGAGGCTTCTCTGTTAGACAGAGTAAGCTATTGAAAACTAATACTTGGCATTTACGATTTATACTTCAGAAATAAAAACAGAGCGGCGTCTAGTGTAAAAATCGAAAATACAGATTTTAAAGTAATGTGCGACTGTTTTA
This sequence comes from Clitarchus hookeri, assembly GCA_002778355.1. NCBI lineage: Eukaryota > Metazoa > Arthropoda > Insecta > Phasmatodea > Phasmatidae > Clitarchus > Clitarchus hookeri. Next base: position 659,287 of record NQII01000644.1, read on the forward strand.
TTCCACTAAGAGTTACGGGCGCTTGTCCCCGAAAATTGCATTATTATATATTTGTATGAAATGCTGTTCAAGTTATATATATATACTTAAGTGTGCTATTTTCTCGCATGAAAAACATTTATTCGGCATATTTTTTACACCGTGGCCTGTCAGAATCACAATTTTAGTTTTCTTTGGGACGTACAAATAATAATAACTAATTCAATTACCAAAATGAGACAATTCACGCTGAAATAGAACAACATGAGTAATTTCAAGCAATTTTTAAAATCGTGCTATGAATTTTTTTTGCAATTCTTAAAAAAACTACTTAAAATGAGGGATTTTTTTTGCATATTGTTAATTTGTAGCAGCCTGTGATTTTTAAAAATATGTTTTGCTCTAGCGCTAGTGTAGCTGTTGAGAGGGGAAGGAAAACAGCGAGTACTGGTAATTATTTATATCGTTAGCTGTCTGTTTGTGTGCACCTATCGACATGAAAATAAGCAACTCTACAGACACCAGCTTACATGGAAATTTACATGGCAGTACGAATTATTCAACACTGTGCCACAACTCATGGTCAGTACGACGCCTGGAACCCACAGACGAGCGGTTTATCTTATCATAGAGGAGGAAGGAGAAAGTAGGAGCGAGTGAAGAGATTTGCGCGGCTCTTAACAGCGAGGTCTTGAGAGCCGATGAGGGTGATCGAGGTGGGTGTGGAGCAGCGCCGGAATGAAGCTGCGGGGGAAACGGGAGATCCCCGAGAAAACCCGACGACCAGCGGCATCGTCCGGCACGATTCCCACATGCAAGAATCCGAGAGTGACCCGGCCGGGGATTGAACCCAGTTCACCTTGGTGGGAGTCGAGCAGGCTAACCGCTCGGCCACCGTGACCCGGGTAAGTAAAAGAAGAGAGAAGTGAGAGAAAGCCGTGACCTCGTGTGGTTCACACTTGTCTTGGTCTAGCAGTAGTACGCCTAAGGTCCTTTTACACAAACACCAACAAATTCGGTGACAAGACCATGGTGGTGCGTTGTAATTTACTGAACCCGTCAGACTCATCACCAGTACTAAAAATGAAGTTGGAAGAGGTAGTCGCGCTATCCCCCCCCCTTCCCAAATTACCCTTCTAGCAAACGCCATAAACAAACGTAGATTGTGGATTCACCTAATTCTGAAACAAAGATAAGCGAAATGTGTTTTAAATACTTCGTAAAGTGAGCAAAATCCCGACAGCCGTTAAATGAACTTCGTTTATAAATCTTCCAGTGTCGAAGTTGGAATTTTCTGTGGTCTGCACTCGTTTCGACCACACGTTACGCACTTTTCGGGCGAACTCTTCACACGGGACACAGGAGAGATGTCCGGTGGCGCACCTGGTCACGTCTCGTGTGAATGACTTCGTTTAAAAAAAGTGGGACAGTGTTGTCACATGGCGGATGTAAAAATCCAAATGTTTCTTTAAAAGAACAGAAGGATTGTCCTGAAAATTCCGAACTTAAGAAATATTTAGAAAATAAATGTGCATTATTTTAAATCTATATCCTTTATATTTGGGCCAGTTTTCTTTTCTTAATTTTATTATTCATTTTGATTCCCAATTTCAATGGCGTAATCACAGCTAAGCAATTCTATTTGCTAAAATCGACACCACCGACACCATTCGATCAGTCCAGAACTAACAATTACATTGGTTGGATGGCTAGTTAAAAAATTACTGACGTCTCTTATATATGCACAAAAATTTATAATTACAGCATGCCTAAATTTTAAATAAGATAGATAAGGTAAAATTTGGAAATTTTCAGAGGAAAAATTCGCATTCTCGGCTGTCTACGAATAATCGGACGATGTTCCGATTTTTTTGAAGATCTGGCAACCCTGCAATGGGACGNATTTAGAAAATAAATGTGCATTATTTTAAATCTATATCCTTTATATTTGGGCCAGTTTTCTTTTCTTAATTTTATCATTCATTTTGATTCCCCCCAATTTCAATGGCGTAATCACAGCTAAGCAATTCTATTTGTTAAAATCGACACCACCGACACCGTTCGATCAGTCCAGAACTAACAATTACATTGGTTGGATGGCTAGTTAAAAAATTACCGACGTCTCTTATATATGCACAAAAATTTATAATTACAGCATGCCTAAATTTTAAATAAGATAGATAAGGTAAAATTTGGAAATTTTCAGAGGAAAAATCCGCATTCTCGGCTGTCTACGAATAATCGGACGATGTTCCGATTTTTTTGAAGATCTGGCAACCCTGCAATGGGACGACGTTGTGGGAACGCCACACTGCTGTAGACCCTGCGATCGCGCCATCCCGCCATCACATTTGCCACCAACGTCCTAGGTAAAAGGTTATGGTGGTGACACTAGTTGCCATTACGTCAGATCATAAGTTTAATGGCGTTGGCCACAAAGTTAGTTATTTTATATTTGTACCGTGTAATTTTCAACTTGTAAACATTACTCGTGACTACTTTTGCTTCAGATATCATTTTTATATCGCATGGTTTTTTTTTTTTTTTTGCAAAATAGCATGTTTAAAGTAAACATTTTACAATTTTTTTAAATGTACAAATAAAATAAACCAACATATTTGTAGAAAATTTAACAAGGGCAATATAAATCTGTCTTGATACATTTTAAGGCGAACTTAACATTTTACAGAAATCCAGAGGCAGCATCAAATCGTAAATATACGGATATATAATTTAATCAGAATTTTTTTAAAAAGCAAAACATTTCCATATATGATTTATACGCGTCTGGAAGTAGCGCTTGGCATCTTCTTTCAGTGTGAATTATATCTCATTTCTGCAAGTAAGTTACTTTTCATTATTAGTAAATTTCTAAAACAACAAAATTGTTGTTTTGACATGTATGCATGCCCATAGACATTTTTTTTCGCTAGGTATGAGTAATTACTAATATTGTTTAAAAGTTGAACATTATGCGGTACAAATATAAANTTTTTAAATGTACAAATAAAATAAACCAACATATTTGTAGAAAATTTAACAAGGGCAATATAAATCTGTCTTGATTCATTTTAAGGCGAACTTAACATTTTACAGAAATCCAGAGGCAGCATCAAATCGTAAATATACGGATATATAATTTAATCAGAATTTTTTTAAAAAGCAAAACATTTCCATATATGATTTATACGCGTCTGGAAGTAGCGCTTGGCATCTTCTTTCAGTTTGAATTATATCTCATTTCTGCAAGTAAGTTAGTTTTCATTATTAGTAAATTTCTAAAACAACAAAATTGTTGTTTTGACATGTATTAATGCCCAAAGACATTTTTTTTCGCTAGGTATGAGTAATTACTAATATTGTTTAAAAGTTGAACATTATGCGGTACAAATATAAAATAACACTTTTATTTTTCCCCCATAGTAGACGCCATTGAACTTGGGAGCTGACGTAATGGCTATTGTGTCTCCACCACGGTGGCTCCATGTGAAAGGGGCCTAATGCTGTGAAATCTAGCCTGCAGGTCACTGAACTCGCGTATTTCTTCCTGCGCCCAATGATCGGTCACTCGTGAAGAGTGCGCCGCGCATTCAAGTCTCTTCGCGACGGATTGCATTTCATTTCTGTCTGTGAAGCATTGACCACAGAGGTCACGCCATGGCAACTGCGGTGTTGCACACGCTACTTCGTGAACACCTGACAACCAGTACAGTGATACTGAAGCTGCGTCTGATGCAACCAACATCTTGCCGTGGTAATTATGTTGTCTTCGAACAAGTCAACAATTGGAAGAGAGAAGATATTCAAAAATGGTGTTGATTTTTAAATCAGTGCTGGAAAGGTGATCCGTGGGAAAATTTTGCGAATTTATTGACCTGAAGATTAAACTCTAACGTCCCATGTACACCAGAAACTCTGCTGTGTATTCATTGTTTTCCACCCTGATCTGACTGCAAAAGTACGCGAAACTCAAACGAGTTTTAGACCTATCTTGTTAATTTTCCTTATAATGATATCGTGAAATTTTCTGATCCCTCCCGTCATTGACAAATCTCTTCAAAAGCGTTAACGATTCGGCATTCACATCTATACTGAACATTAAGCTGTTCAACAACAGCATTGAAACTTTGCCATCGATTCTGAATTACTGATGGTAATTGGAGGCCTATACATGCATGCAGTCACTGAAATAAAAAAACTGCTGGGAGAGGTGAGAACTTCCACACATATATATATATATATATATATATATATATAAACTTTGACATCCAAATTACCAGTGATTTAGATGCCTATCGCTTAATTAAAACAGTTTATTTAACAACAATGCTTAAAATTCTACATACAGTTATTACACGCTTATTAATGCGTAGAGATGATTGTTTATCGCGAGATTTGCTAGAATTGAACGTGCTTTACGCATGCCCGACAGTTTTCTTTCGTTATTGGTAGTCAAGTACGCATGACGTTGCTATCCCATTTCGTTGGGCCAATGAGGATTTTGAAACTCTAAAGCAGAAAGTTTGTGATTGGTATGGAAAAGAACTTAGCCGATTAAAAAACTTGATCAGCAACTAATAAAAGGGAAATACGTTTACTCTAAAACTTTCGCAATTTTCCAATGTCTCTGTTTATACGTTCACTATACAAAAAATGATTATCAGTGTGTCAACATACGTACCTTACTTTACTCATTAAATATCTTGCATGAATACAACTGTAGCACGTTCTTTTANATCAGTGTGTCAACATACGTACCTTACTTTACTCATTAAATATCTTGCATGAATACAACTGTAGCACGTTCTTTTAACAAACAGTGTTTTCTTCAGCAAGAAGGCAATTAAAAAGCTCCTTTCCAACATTTTGACGAAAAACAAACCTATGCNACAAACAGTGTTTTCTTCAGCAAGAAGGCAATTAAAAATCTCCTTTCCAACATTTTGACGTAAAACAAACCTATGCACATCTTAAAATTCGCTCTGCAAGCTATTCCTGTCCATAACAAAAATGGCAATGTCGACATACCATCATCACCAGGGTGGAAAGTGTTAGAGTATCTACAGGTACATGGAAAATTCAGGATTAACACACACACTAGTAAATATAAAAGTTATTTTCGTATGTGCAAAAAGTAGTACCCACACAAACTGATACACTTCGGTACAAGTAAGCCCATACACATGGCCTCCACACACATTGACTTTCCCTAGAAATATATAGGCACACGCACATTGTGTTAGCTACATTTCAGGTAGAGCAAATGTTTTCTTTTTTTACTATAGTAAAACACTCAGCATAAGCTTCAAATTATACACGTAAGGTAAAAAACCATTAAGCATAGGCATTCTGAAACACAAAATCGGGTTTGAATTAAGGCGAACTGTTACATAAATTGAAAAAAATTTGAAGATTTATCTACACTCTAAGAAATTATTCGGAAATCTACCATACCAGTNACTGTTACATAAATTGAAAAAAATTTGAAGATTTATCTACACTCTAAGAAATTATTCGGAAATCTACCATACCAGCGTGTATGGTTAGTAAGAAAGCAGGAATGGTAATGTTTTCCCCTATAAATTCATTGTAGCGTTCCTACACTTGCTCAGGAAACAGTCAAACGCGTAGGGAAGTTGCCAACTTTGTACAGTAGCGACGCTAAACATTCCTATATCTGTATTATTACCATACAGTGTATAGGTTAAAAACTTCCATTACAGTTTAGGAAGTTTACCAGAAATTTTTTTTACAGTTTAACTATTCACCGGCATAATGCTGTGACACCTAAAACATTGACTTGTAAGCGATTTTATTTACCTAATTTACTTATATTTATATCCTTGCATACCTACGCGGGTGCACATACGATTATCAGTGCGACGCACGTTGCTTGAACAGCGCCCCCTCAAAGAGTATGATTCTAGCAGAAACACGATTAACAACGACGCCATGCAACACGACTAGGCCAGTCGCGTGGCTCCAGTTGCAAGCATGCTAATTCAGGACCTGTCATGATTTAAAAAAAAAAAAAAATTATAGCTTCTGAACGAGAATGATTCCAAAAGCAACGCCTGTCACCCCTGAAAGGTTGGCAATCCCGCCATTGCCGTAGCGTACAGTACTTAGCAAGCATGGTTGACTTCGCAGCACACGTTAGCCTAGGAGTGTAGGCGAGGTGGTCGGTAGTGTAAAGCATTCAATAAGCATGGCCCGATCCGAGACGTGTGCTGCCCTGGGGAGGATTGGAAGACGTGCCAGTGCTTGTAGTGAGATTTATTCTTCTCAGGTTGGGAACGAAACGAGTTTCCTTATGGGAGAGTTCGGCGTAGGGAAACTTCCCGCCGCATGGTGCGCCACTGTTCCAGAGAGGTCGCTTTCAAGTTGGCGATAAATATAGAAATCCTGTTTAATCGTGTGTAAAAGTTCGTGCTTAGATCGAATTACGAAATATACTTGCCCTAACTCAAATATTAACTATTGACTTTATGTTTGTAGCTATTGTCCCCCCCTCTCCGATACTGTTTATAAGAGTAAACAGTGGAAATACAAATGTGTATGGTATTTAGCTTTAATAAACACACTTATTTTAATGAAAAAAAGTTACAAATTTAATAACATGTCATCAGAATACATTTTTTGGTTCTGGTGTCATATTTAATCAAATAAATTGTGTATAATAGCTACAAAAGTTTGCTAGATCCAGTTTTAAGACCGAATGTTAAATAATATGTGGACGTATTTGGTTGATTTCCCACTCTAGTGCGAAGAACAAATTTCACTATTTGCGCAGGTTCTAAAAATACAAATCTGAAGATTTTACAAATTTATATTTATTTCACTAACATTGCAGCCATCCCATTTGTTTAAATGCAAAACGAAAAAAAAAATAATAATAATCTGGTACACAAGCAACGTCAGTGCTACCTGGCGGCGAACATTTTTAGTTGCAAAACTATTCGCATTAAAACTCCTAACCAGAGTAGACTAAACCATACTTGCAGTGCACAGCACTTATAAGTCAATTGACGGTTACTTCACACTTTTTCAACCAAACCTTTGAAATATCACCCCACGTATGACGTGTTTGATTGATTCCTGAATATACCATGTGTCACAAAAGTTTTATGCTTGTGTTCGCAGGAAAATTCCTTATTTATGGCTAACTTGAACTTTAACGTATATTTTAATTATAAATTGTGATATTTCACTTACAATTTATATGAATAAGTACAGGGAGAAAATAAGTGTGTTGGTAATGCTTAGTAAGTAATAGTTCTTAAGCAAAGTATTATTGAACTGAGTGCGCACGAATGCCGGCGCTGTCCCTTTGGTGTAATTTTCTAGACTCGGTTAAGCTTTGTTTGCATGAGGCGGAGGAATATCCTGGAAGTAGAACTTTAGCAGGACTTCAGAAAAATTGGAAGTAACCTGAATGGACTATAACAAGCGTGTCTTTAATTGCGAAACTTGCTACCCCAATAGTGTTGGCAGGCCTTTCAAGACCAACACGGGCAAGGCAACCTCGTCGAGCATCGACTTCCTAGTCGCAACATATGCCAGCGCAGCGCAGGAGGGTTGGCAGGCCTGCCGTGACCCCGAGCCGCCGCCGTGACGTCACCACGGGGCGCCCCGAGCGCCACACGTGTCGCTCGCCTGCACCGACGACGCGGGAGGGGAGGCAATGACGTGGCGTGACGTCACCGTGACGCCATCGCCCCTACCCCTATCCTTCCGACCCGTACAGCTATTTTTAGCTCGCGCGCCCCAGTTTTCCCCCCCTTTGCGAAGGTCTTCCCCTCCCCTACCAACCCCTCTTTGCTATACAGCCAGCACCCAGCAACTCCGTGACAGGATATTCAAGTGTCCGTAATACGGTTTTAATTCGCTTTCGTTGATTACTCAGGGGGTTTTGATGCCAGCATCCCGTAGTGTGCGAATTTTTCTTCTTCCCTCCCCTCAAAGATACTTAGCGGCACTTGTTTCTCGCGAAAATATCTAACTAGTTGTCCTTTCTAAAACACTTTGGTTCATATACATTTTTTTCTAGATTCAATGCCACGCGTCTGAAAGGCATGTGCCCGCGAATCACTCAAGTTCATTGTCGAAGTAACTTAAATTCTATTGGCCCAGCGAGAGAAGGAAACGTCTTATCTGAAAAACACGCGGCCTATGACCAAAGCAAAGACGCAGATGTCTACCTTGCGCGTTAATTTCCTTTTTTTTCCCTGCGAGAAACCAGCTGCCTTGCCGATAGCTGATTCGGACGCGCGTGAATGAAGTCCTTTCATCGCGTCCTGTGCGTGTTTGGATACTTGCGAAAGTCGTTTTTTTGAACTGCAGCAAGCCTGGGCCTGGTTCCTTCGCCCTCGCGTGCTTGACGGCCAAAGTGTAGCAAGTCCACCTTACGTACCAACGTCTCGCTCTAGTCGTTGGGCTGAAGGGGATACATTCGCTGTGACGGGAGGTTGCGTCGCATTGATATTCCGCGCCGATGAATGGAGGCATATTCCCAGTGATGCCCTGTCGGCAGTTCTTTGATGAACCGGACGAGCTTTTCAACACCCAGTTCGCCTGCACAGTAAACATTTCCTGTACTTCTTAAAGGATGTCCACTGTAAACTGAGCTCCTTGTCAAGCCCTGATTAAGATCTACTTGTACGCACATTGTGTATTCTTCCACTGTGTGTTAAAATTAGCATTGCTACGGGCCTGGCCACACTATTCACGTGCCAGCCGAGTGGAAATCTGGAATTGTTACAAATTTTCCTAATTCTTACACTTATATGCATTTAAAAAAAACTTAAAGCTAAAAAATTATCTCAGTAAGCCAAAATGTTTACTTAACACTTATTTCAGCAGTCAGACGTGGAACTACTTTCCACCCGTCGTTACCAACTTAACTGAGTGCTTGCCAGTCAGCGCATTCGTTAAAACTTAACGCAGGTAGGGAAAGCACCAGTTTTCAAAGGCCTATTTCAAAAGTGCTCAAATAATTATGAACAGCCTAAACAAAAATTTGTTTGGAAAGTAGTTGCTAAAGATTTTCTTGGCGCTCTACAGCTGAAATTTTGCACATTTACAAAATATCATTTCAGAAAACAAACAAAAATGTTATGCAGCTCAATATCTGTAATAAACTTGAAGTCTACAACACTTTATTGTGAAATTTCAATACAAGTTATACACGATCAAGACTAAGGTTTTGTGAAATGTTCTATCATTTATTTTTAGTGTTACAAAAATATCTTTGTCAACCAGTTTGCAAAAAATTCCTCGTAAAAATACAAGATAAAAGTGTGCCGAGCGGAATTAAAAGATGTTCGCGTCATACTAGGTTCGCTGTATTCCGCGCAAATGATTACGTTTTATTTCGCGTTATGAGATGGCGCCAAGCTAGACTTCACAGTCGTTAACGAACTCCACCAGAGGTCATATCTTCGTTGGCAACTACACAGTCGGTAATTATCCTCATGTTCCGAGTCGGCCACACGCTCAGAGCGAAGTTATGAGAACATTGCATTTGTTTGTTGGTAGAGATGCTGATTCGTTTGAAAACAAGCTAGGCTTTATATATATTTATATTTGTTTATTTATATATATAAACACGCACACATACGTTTGACTCTCTTTCTTAGTTGGATCGGCGTTTGTAAGCCACACCCTGCATGAATTTCGGCCAATAATAAACCTGCAAGAAAACAAGGACAGAATCGCATGCTACCTGTTCTGGGGTAAAACTGTGTAAAGTTCCGTCTTTATAATATTACCGCCTCACAGGTAGGCGCCATATTGTAACGTTGCGGAAGTATTACTTGTTGCCACAGCTTGCTCATAGGTAGAATACGAGACTCAGTTCCAGGTGACACCGATTAAGTAAAAAGAAGAAATTCCAGATTAGTTTGCTTTATACTTTATTTATCATTGAAGTTTCACAGTGCTGCACAGACGACTTTCCAGTTTGCAGAGTACGAACTTTCACAATTAGTTATCCCAGTGCAGAAAACAGCGCCACAGTAGTTTACAGTTTGTTAATGTCTTAACTTGCATCGCAAGACTTAAGTTCCGAAGGCAGGAGGGATGTTTGCTCCCTCCTGGCACCCTAACGACCCCCCACACCGGCGGAAATAAGTTGATAGAATTTAAGTGACGTTAAATTGAAAAAGAAATGCGAACAAAAGATCTTACGGTCACGGGTGCTTGCCGGTGTGGGTGAAATTCTTCACGCCTAACGCGTCTTCACACGCCCGATGCGCCTTCTTCGACGGTTGGTGACTTTCTCTCCTAGGCGATAGGCACCACCAGTATATATTAGGCAGGCCTATCCCCCCTTTTCCTAAGATAAGCGCAAGGCCTCCGGCGATGCCAGTAGCGTCATCCAAACTACGCTGTGTCTCGCGCTCACAACATGTTGTTGTACTCGCAACTGCGTCACGTCGCAGCCACATAACCAAAACAACAACTTTCGAAAACCTTTCGAAACTAGACGGTAAACGGACGTAAACAGCAGATGTCCGCACACGTCTGCTCGACCAACAAACACGGGAAACTAGCCACCGCGGCTTTACTTGAAACTTGATAAAATATTACAAGGCTTTCCAAAGCTAAATACACACGAAAGAATTTACACTCGTGTCCCGAAAAATTAAGCATATTGCATCATTACAACTGTATCATCAGCCAATGAACAACTAACTGAGGCTCGAGTGCACAAAGGATCGTAAAGTCTAGCTTGTTGCCAAATGAATCCGCGAAATTTCCCCGGTCTCCAACGACTGGTTCAGAGTTTCGAACGAGAGGAAGTCCAATGGCACACGTGAAACTACATACACTTTGTCAAATAGCGTGATGCCGAATAATAACGCGAAATACTAGGGTCTCTACGAACTTCCAATTGGCTGGAAATCGAAACTGAGAAACACACGTGCCCATGCTCTGTTCAAAGGAGATTCCCGGGAAAGCTGATACCCCATGGAAAAACATCAGATTTTTTCACCTCCTACCCTTGGGATTATGTTATCACCACGGTTAGCCAACGAGTGGGCACCTGGAAATAACGCCAATTCACACAGTAGTAGGAAATGTGGACTTCAGAAACTAAGCTTTCTTTTCATCCTCTCATCCAGAGTACGTAAGTATACAGAGGTGAAACGGCCACTTATTCCGCGAACTCCAGCTTCACGCACAAGCAAAATGGCGCCACAAACCAGGAACATGTGGGAACGCAATTCGCCTATCAGCCCCTGGTGACATACTTGCCAGCTGGCAGTCTAACCAACAGGGCATCTTTCGCAGCAAGCGGTAGCCAATCAGACACAAGGCCTGTTCCCAGAGCGTCGCACAGCCAATCAGTGAATGGGGACGGCCACATTACAGGGCACCACCGCACCGCTTCGTCTTTGCGTATTTTTTTTACTCTGTGTCTCGGGACTGGGCCACACCGTATAAGCATTCAACCCCTGCCTGTAGGAATTTACGCCACTAACAAGCATGTAAAGATACAGTAAGCATTTTTTTTTACCATACTGTAGGTAATTTATTAGTTTTAAAGAACATGCAATCACGTTTATATACTGATATATGATCGAAGAGCGGTAGACTCCGCGCATGTTTGCCAGAGTTCGAGGCCATCTTGTCGCAGCGTACAGTGAGTTGGTCGGAATGCACGCACAGATCCCCTTCTGTATGTCTAGGTATTCTGTGATCGGGTGGAGTCAGCCTCGCTCAGAAAGAGGGTTGATGACAACACAGGTATACCATATGCGCTCTTTCCCTTACAATATGCACCACGCATGGTCCATAGGCAGATGCTGAAGAGATAAAGCGCTGGACGATTTAATTTCGAAACAGCACATATAGCATATATAAATGTAGAATATAATTATTTGCGATGTTTGTTTAATGGCATTGAGTACGATATTTTTGATTGCTGTTGTTGAAAACTATTTGTGAAATCACCTTAAACTTGTCTTTTCCCAATTTATTGATAAATAAAATTGTGGCTAATTCAAAATCACTAAACATACGTGGTGAAGACTTTGTCGGAATGGTGATCCACTCACCGATAATGTTATCACTTTGAACAATACACCCAAGTGTAGCTCGTTGCGAAACAACCCAGGAAATATTTCTACAACTAAAGCCAGAAAGCAAATAAATATAGTTTGATTCTTTTAATAGGTTTTGTCATTATTTTACGTGAAAACTTCAAAACATTTTCGGAAACAAAATATTGCGTATTACTATGCAAATGAACACGATGGGCTGTAAATCATGTTAACCACAAAAGAGTATTTGAATGGAAGAAAGTGAACTCGCCATTAAGTTGCCTGAGAGCCGGCCAAATGAACGTCGCACAGGACGGTGTATTGTCCAGTGTGGTCTGTTCGCGGTTTCTTCACACTATTTGAATCAAACCTTCGAAAAATCACCCCGTGCATAACGTGCTGGGCTGTGTCCTTGGTATACCGTGTATCACCAGAGTTTTATCCTTGTGTTAACATAAAAGTACCCTATTTTTGACGTGACAACGTCTTATAATTCGATAGAGCCGGCTGCACGCACGAAAAAACATGACTCATGCGGCGTTACCTCGCTCTGAGGCGTTCCATGTAAGGCTTGAAGTGCAAGCGAGAGCGCGGAACGAGCGAAAAAACATTCATCAAATTCATGAAAGACATGTTTAATGTCGATTGTGCATCAGACGTTAATAACTCAACAACACTAGGAGGCACCACCATCGATTTGACTTTTTCAAGACACATTAAACTCGAAACACTCCCTTTCATTTCCTACTTTTCCTATCATCGTCCTATTCTCAACAGAATAACACAGATTGTAAGAAATTAAATATTACACATGTTTAAAAGTTGTAAAACAATTGCTCAACGCACATTTATACTTGTAAAAACTATTAAATTGTAAAAAAAAAATTGACATAATTGTATTTATGCGTACAAATAAATCTCACTTGATCAATTTCATTGTGATTTCCAATTACCTCCTTCTCTATATACATACAAATCTATTAAACAAATGAAATTAAAATTTTCTTTTGAAAAATGCTACCATTCCATCAGTATTTTCTTAAGACGTTGTCACGTTCAACTATCGTCAGTAAACCGACTTTACAGACAACCAATTTTTTGATAAATTTAACTTTCACTTATAATTAATTTTTTCATTTTAATATTTAATTTATAGGTAATGTCAATAGTATCAGTGAGAAAATGGGCGTATTAGTAACGCCTAATAAGAAATAGTTCTTATGCAAAATATTATTAAAGTGAGTGCTCAAGAATGCGGTGCGCTATCCCTTTGGTGCAATTTCCTAGACTCGGTTAAGCTTCGTTTGCATGAGCGGAGGAATATCCTAGAAGTAGAACTTAAGCAGGGCTTCAGAAAGGTTGGACGTAACCGTGAACGGATTATAGTACCGTAGTGAGAGGGAATGCAGAGACCAACACAACTGGTGTTCCTTTTATGCTGTATGTACGTGACCGAATTCTATCTTGTCTTGAATAGCTGCAAATATGTCCAGACATGAAAGTTTTAATGTTCTTGAGACAAAGATATTCTGGATAATTATGAAGCGAATTCTCGGGAAGCAANAATTTAACTTTCACTTATAATTAATTTTTTCATTTTAATATTTAATTTATAGGTAATGTCAATAATATCAGTGAGAAAATGGGCGTATTAGTAACGCCTAATAAGAAATAGTTCTTATGCAAAATATTATTAAAGTGAGTGCTCGAGAATGCGGTGCGCTATCCCTTTGGTGCAATTTCCTAGACTCGGTTAAGCTTCGTTTGCATGAGCGGAGGAATATCCTAGAAGTAGAACTTAAGCAGGGCTTCAGAAAGGTTGGACGTAACCGTGAACGGATTATAGTACCGTAGTAAGAGGGAATGCAGAGACCAACACAACTGGTTTTCCTTTTATGCTGTATGTACGTGACCGAATTCTATCTTGTCTTGAATAGCTGCAAATATGTCCAGACATGAAAGTTTTAATGTTCTTGAGACAAAGATGTTCTGGATAATTATGAAGCGAATTCTCGGGAAGCAAATTCGGACAGCTCAATTCGTATGAAAACGTCAAGTCGAGCATGAGTACTGTGGTTCGAATCCACTTCCGCTTTTAAGTCGTGTAGAAACATGCAATTACTGCTTCAGTTGCATTTATTTTGGGCGTTCGCCACTGATGTGGAGTTTCGAGAGATGGCGGTTTTTTTTTGTACTGGATTATTGGTAACAGCGTGTCCAGCTTTATCCAATAAACGATGGCCCTAGTGCAGTCTGAAGTTAATTTGTGTACGGTGTTGATACGTAAGGTTGATTCGCCGCTGTAGCGCTGACTCACGCGAGATTATTGATTAAGAGAGTGTGGGTTGGAATATAGGTAAATGCTATATACGATAATTGAACTTTGTGTGTTTCTGGTATTCAATACATAACTCCAAGAAAGGGCAATCCTATGCAACGATTTTTGCCAAAAATATATTTCTGAAGTGAAGTATTCCTGCCGAGATATTTACTAACTCCGGAAATCTGCACAGTTCTCGCGGAGCAAGATATCGTAGACCATGGCTACTCTGACTGTAATTCCTGCCGTGGGGTATGTGCGCCGCTCGATATCGAGATTGGGATTGTGGCGTTCACCAGGAGCCCTCCACACCCAGGAGCGATCACCATAAACTACCATCACGAAGCGGCACGCATCACTTAACACCGCACATCGTCAGTCTGTGGCGTTCAACGATGCCCAGGTCCTGGTCCGGCACCACTGCAAACGGAGCCGCCGCCGTGGCAGAGTTAATGGTAACACGCGTAATGGATGCGAGGCGTCGGGAAATGGTTCGTGGGCACACAGGAGCTCCAACACTCGCCAGCATCGTGGTAGTCGACCTCGTCCATCCTGAGCCGGTCCTTCATGCACGGGTGCCTTCACGTATCCACTGCTCCCGACAGCATCGGGCAGTACGGCCCTAACGATCCACATGGTGGACTATACGGCGATACGACCACCCTGCGGTTTCCAGCCCGATTGTATGACCTCTCTCGAAGTACGTCAATTGCGTGAAGCGAGGTCTTTGGCGTCTTCCCGGCACTCTTATTCACTCAGCACGTTTTCTTGGTATCGCCTGGTGTTCCTCGCGTCAATGCGGCTTATACTACACGCCAGTGTCTACGACCGCTGGTTGGTGCTTGCAGCGCCACTGCCGCGTGTGCGGTCAACTGCAAACGCACCAACGTGGGATCATGTGCATTCCAGCCTGTCATCTCGCACCGTTTCGAAGTTATCGCATGGTTTCCTCGTGGTGCGCAATTTTCATAGACCCATAGTGTAATTTCACAGTTTCTCTTGATTGACGCATTAATAACGTGATCGGGAAAATTACAGTGCTTATTCTGCATATGGTCGAAGATTACGCAATGTGGACACTAGTAGATCTTATGCAGGGCTTTCAAAATTGCTCAGATTACCGTGAACATTTTATGCTTGGCTGAGCCAATCAGAACCAGGTTATTCCAGTACTGAACGTCTGCGATTTTCGGGCAGACACCTAAGAGGCGTAACAGACCATTTAGTATTGAAAGTGATTATGTGCTAAAGCGTTTTCAGATACAACTAGACAGGAGCGCTTCTCGCAAAGGTAGAATGTCGCCACTCATAAGGTGGGTCAAGGCAGCCTCGTTTGCAAATACACTGACAACTGAAATCACTCAGTTAATATTCTCACTTTTCCGTTAGAAGTTATGTCGTTTTCACTGTAAAAAAATACGTAAAAATCTGTGTAAGGAGCAAAGAAAAACATTCATTTCCGGCTGTTTGTTTACAGTTAAAAAATTGTGCATCAATTTAAAAGAAAGGCCAAAGAAACATAAGTTTGCTGTTATGAGTTTTTCCTTCAAAAATTTTTGTTTTACGCCATTTTATATTTATTTATAGCCAAGAAAATAATTTCTTTGAACCGATTTCGTTTTTAATAAAGAAATCTTGCTTTTAGTAAAACTTTTCTTTCTTAAATTGTAGTTTTTAGTACATAATAAAACTGACTTAATGCTACGTTACAACATAAGGAATTCCTTAGATCACCGATATATCGGTTTAACCTTTAAAATACTCTAATTTTACTTTGCCCCGAAGAATACTGTTGAACAATTGTAATGACAATGCAAGGTTATCATTTCCATTAATATACAGATCAAAAATGTTTTGATTGTGACAAACCTACTTTTTAATGGATCATAATAAACAAAAACTATATTTGCTGCAGCAATAAATGATTTATTGATGCAAATAAAGAGTTTTTAAGATTGTTGTCTTCATGTACTCTGGAGACCGTAGATCAGATTCGGAGAAATTAGAGCCAACAGAAAACGTTGCGCTTTGTATGGGCCAAGAGACGATGTTAGTTCTCAGGGTTATATTGGTTTTATATAGATATCGTTTCATTTTCTTAAGAAGAGGAATTTAATAAGGTAGCTCATAGCATGATGCCCATTTATGCCACCTTGTAATACGGACAAAAACATTACGAAGTTTTATGCTATTTTTGTGATTTGCGTAGGTTGTTGTTTACCAGATATTTCCATCTGTGATGTGCCATATCTTGTACAGTCCGTCCAGAACGGATCCGAAAATCAGTTTTATTGGGGGAGGGGATGAGGGGGAATCAGAGAATAATCTTTGTCGTAGAATCTGAGGAGATTGTTGTTGGAGATATTCCAGTTAGAACACTAATGGGTGTATTCTGAAACTAATCAAACTACATAGAAATGTTGGCGTAAATAATTGACAGAATTAATACGCGAACTCGAGTGAAGCTCAGATTATGCTATCATGAAAATATATTTATTCTGGCGAATAGACATGCAATAGTTAACGAGACATTTTCTTTGTACTAGTGTGTATAGGTGCTTCACGTTCAGCCTGTACTATATGTAAATAACTAGGGACAGTGATATTTCGCGAAAAGATTTCGAGACAAGATACAGTCCAAATCACTGTAGGGTCGTCCAACTTCTTTTATTGGCTAAAAAATGTTCTGGCCCGTGTTAACCATTTGCACACGAATCACGAAGGTTCAGTGTCGGAGTTACTTAGTCCCGAGTGGCTTGGTCAAAGACGGACACGGCACCAGCAGCCGATGGAGGTATAACAACAGCTGAGGTGTGTATATAGTATTGAAATATACTGTGTGCTCCGATTTTTACGCGTAAAGTCACTGGCCCTACCAATAACTATGGACAAAATAATTTCGCTAGTTCAATGACATATGGCTATATGCTGTATACTTCCCTTGACGAAACAAAAGATGATTCGGCCCTCGTTTTATTGTGTTTTTTATTGGCTTAGTTCTTCGGTACGGGTGTTATAAACTATGATCCAGTTGCAAAAGCTCNCACGGGTGTTATAAGCTATGATCCAGTTGCAAAAGCTCTGAAACTTATTCAAATTCGTAACTATCTTCCTCTCGAATGAACTCGCGAAAATGGTTCGATCCCTGCCAATAAGTTTTTGTAAGCTACAAATTCTGAGTTAACAGATACTGTCTGGAAATTCCACTAGTTCGGTGAACTGAAAACAACATCCCACAACTCTATGCATGTTCGAGCCTTAGCTACCCGTCCTCATACCGCTGCCACAATGTGTATAATTATTAGTTTCACTCTCGGCTGAGTAACAAGAAAACGTTGTTGATTTCTTGTATGGTTTTTTTTATTGATTAAGCCATTATTTCAGCCCATGCATAATAATAAACTACCTGTACTTACTTGAAAACATATTCACTGGCATCAACATTCGTAATCAGATGATATTAATTTTGATGTGTCTTAAATGCCTGCCATTGAAACACAGACGTCCAATGTCACCGTAACGTAGCTTTGGTTGTTCGGGTCACGTAAGAAAAT